>PVKE010045903.1:0-12455 GCA_004027555.1 Craseonycteris thonglongyai | reverse complement strand
GGACTTGGGGTTAAACAAGTCCCATGTAATCAGAAAAGTTGGCTGGGTGACATGGAGCAAGTCATTCGAGTAGAAAGTGGTGTGTGTGAGGAGCCTAGAAATGTGTCTGAAACTGAGCTGAAGGGATGGTGTGAAGGATGCGTCCAGGCTGGTGAATAGGAAAATGTGCAGGATGTAGATAAGCCATTGCAAGTTCGGCAGCATGAGTCCTCATCGGCTGAGCTCCCTACTCTGTGTGCTGAGGGACCCTGGGGTGCCACCATGAACTCATAGGGGTGTCACCAGATGTTTCAAACTTGAGGGAAACAGCAACATGCATTGGACACTGTGGTTCGGAACTGCTACCATTAAGTTATTTGCAACTAATTACTTAATAAATAGGAGAGCTCAGTATGGTTTTTCCCTTGTATCTGTGATTTTTGGTTAGCCTTGATCAACCAGAAACAAACAATTTGTAAGTTTCAAATTGCATGCCATTCTGAATAGTTGGCGAAGCCTTGCACTTTCCTTTTCCATCCCGCCTGGGGCATGAATCCTTTGTCCAGCATATCCACACTGTATACGCTCCCCTCCCATTAGTCACCAAGTAACCACCTCAGTTATCAGATCGGCTGTCACAGTATTGCAGTGCTTGTGTTCAGTGACCTTTATTTTACTGAATAATGGACTTAACATGTAAGAATAGTGATGCTGGTAATCGGATATGCCAAAGAGAAGCTGTAAATTTCTTGACATAATAAGAAAAGAAAAAAACCATGTGCTGAGCTTGCTAAGATTCATGGTAAGAACCCACCTTCTGCCTGTGAAATTCCCTAGTTTATAAATTAAACTTTCTCATAGACATGTACCTATAGGAAGAAATCTAGCGTATATAGGGCTCAGTACTATGTGTGATTTTAAGCATCCACAGGAAATCTTGGAGTATACCCTCTGGGATAAGGGGTAGGGGGAAATACTCCTATGTTCTTTTTCTCCTATGGTACTTGGAAAAAGACACAAAGTCACAGTGAGCTGATAAATTGAGAGTATGTGAATCCGTGGGCATATCCTAAAGAAGGTGATGATTAGATCTGCATAGGGAGAAGCTGGGCCCAGCACAGTGAGGAGTAGATCAGTGGGAGGTGGTGGGCAGAGAAGGTGGAGAGCATGGTAGACAATGAGAGCTGAGGAAGAGTGTGGCTAGTCTGGCAGCCCCGAAAGCGAGGCAGAGGGTAGTCACTGCTCCTACCTACTCTATGGGCCACACAAGTACTAATCGTTATTAGACCTGCACGGAGCGTGTTTCTGTGAATTAGCCTCATGCCTTTCCTTTTAATGAAAAATGTTTGCATGGGTGTTTCCCCCCAAGATATGAGGTGTGATCAGAAGATGCCGTGAATGTTTACATAAAAAAATGTATTACAGTAAATGACACATTGCCATAATTTCCCTCAAAATACTCCCTCTTGCTTGGAAAAATGTGTCTTTTACTATAATAATTTTTTAAATTTAAACATTCTCTGTATTTTTTTAAATCACACCTGAATCTATTCAGAACATACATCATTTCTGGTACGGCAATTCCTGTCAAATAAAAACATTACGGTATGTCCTCATCCACCTTCTTCACTGGATCTGGCACCATTCAACTCCGGCTCTTCCCCAATGTCCAAATGATCATGAAAGGTAAATGTTTTGAATTGATTCATGACAGTGTAACTAAAGACACATAAGAGGACTTCCAGAACTGCTTCAGAAAATGGCAAGAATGTTGGGATAAATGTGTTTGAAATGAGGGGGAGTATTTTGAGGGGAGTTAATGGCAATTTATATGTCCTTCACTGTAATACATTTTTTCATTTAAACATTCACCATATTTTTAAAAATCATACCTCATATGAAATTAGATATAATTTGCCTGAAATATGCTTTCAGGAACTATTGACTGAGCTGGTGCAAGTTTTTATACCTTATACAGTTTTCTTGTACCCACGGAAAGAAATATGACATAAGGGGTCTAGAACCTGATGATCTGAATTGAAAGCCCAACTCTGCTACTTACAAATTACATGGCTCTGGGACACGACTGGAATATGGAGAATGATGGACAATGCTATGATCCTCTCCTGGCCTTAGTTTTCCTATCATGCACTTCACAGAGCTGTTGGCAATGATTAAATGACAGATGTGGGAAGTGCTGAGTGCAGGGGTTGGCACACTGCTAAGGTTCCAAGAACATTTGCTACCATCATTATTATCACACTACCTGCCTTGCCTCCTTATGTCTCTGTAAGTTCCAGATGCATAGAATACCATATGGAACCTTATCCATGAGTGAGAAATAAGAGTTGGGATGTAGTGTATGTAACCATGTAGGGGTAGTTGGTTATGGGTTTTGATGTCAATGGTCTGGGAGGCCTGCCCTCTGAGCCAGACTGGGAAGGCAGATTCTTTCGTGGGTTTGTGGTGCCCACACTGCACTAGGTCGGAGGCAGCACCAAGGTTCTAGGGTCATTGAAGAGTGGGCTACAGATTTGTGCCTTTTCATGGGTGTTACCAATTGGCTCAGCTTTGTAAGTATTATTCCATGGGAAGTAATGTCTGTGGTTTTATTGGGACAAACATATTTTTGCTTTGCATTTGATCTGTGAGATGGCAAAATGCTATAATTTGATTATGCGGTTAACTTAGGTAATTGTGATGAATGAAAAGAAAGCAGGCATCTCACATTCTCTATCAGCACGACTGGGGATTGGTTGATTTTAATTTTATCCAAGCATTTTTATCTCCATCAATCCTCTCCCCAGTCTTCTTCAAATAACAATAAAATAAAATAAATTGATAATAAAATAAATTGTTGATAGGAATAGTAAATATACTTTTAAGAATAACTCTTTACAATGAAAGCCTGCCATTTGTGACAACACAGATGGACCTAGAGGATATCTTGCCAAGTGAAATACTATATTTTTCTATGTATAAGAGGATACTTTTGTCTAAAATGGTTAGACTACAAATTGGGGGTCATTTTATACACGGGAGTAACCCATATATTGACTTCTTAATGTTGGGTTAGAAAAGTAGGGGTTGTCTTATACGTGGGGGGCATCTCATACACGGAAAAATACAGTAAATCAGACAAAAATCACATGATTTCACTTCTATGCAGAGTCTAAAAACAAAACAAAATGAAACAAACAAAAACAAAAAACAGAGGACAAATTGATGGTTGCCGAGGGGGAGGTGGGTGGGGGAATGTGTGGAAAGGTCAAGGGCATTATAGTCAGTAACAGTGTGGTAACTTTATATAGTGACAGATAGTTACTGGACTTAGTGGTGGTCACACTGTAAGACATATAACTGTTGCAGTGCGATGTTGTATACCTGAAACCTATAATACTGTATGTCAAGCATAATTAAAAAAAAAAAGAATAAATCCTTATGGTGGTTCTTATATTTAGGTACATAAGAGATGTAAGATAAGAGTCTCAATATATCCCAGTCACAACGGGTGGGTTAAAGACTTGCTTTTTATAGTTTTTTATTCATGGCCTTGTGACCAAGATTAGATAGCGTAACAGTCAGCACATGTCAAGGGTTACATTTGGAGAGGGTCGCCCAGGAAGGTCTGTAGGGCTTCTTTTCTGCTGGTCCTGCTCATCTCAGGGTTTGCTAGCTGCTTAGCTGCTGTCTGCTGTTTCTGTGGGGAAAACACAAACGAGCAAACAAGCTGACCCTTAGAATAACAAAGACGGATAGGCCATCACTGATATGTCAGTTAAAAAGAGAAGCCATTTGAAAAAATTCTGAAGGAACTAAAGGGTTTGGACATGTTCGAGCTGAACCTGGAATGAGAATTATGTTTTTGGAGTAATGGTTCTTAACTCTGGGTACATGATAGAATCATCTAGGAGCTCTTACGAGATGCCAGTCCTGGGGTCACATGCCAGTGCAATGAACTGGATTGTCTGGAGTCGGGGGCGTAGATACAAGGAGAAGCAGCAGGGGTGTCAGCATTTTGTTGAGGCTCCCTGGGTCATTCTAACGTAACCAGGGTGGAGCGCCCCTCCGTAAAGGAATCTCTGTGGAAGTCATGAAAACATGGTGGGAGAGTGTTTAGTGTCCTGAGATCTCTAAAGTACAGAAGGAGGCAGTGTTAAGCACCCTGGAATTAAAATCTTTACTCAGCTGATGATCATCTGAGTTACTTTGGGGAATTGCCCAACATCTGTTAACCTCAATTTCTGTATCCATAAAATGATAATAATTGATATAATAATGCCTGCTTCAACAGGTTTTTGGAGATTTCCATGAGATGTGGCCAGGGAAGTCTTTGTTCTCATCCTCCTTTTCACCACAAAGCAGGTCACTGTCATTGTCAGTATTTTGTAGCTCACCCAAGAGCAAATTTAAAGTCCCATAGCATGAACAGAGGAAGGATTTTGCTGACAACGTCACATGTTTTCATTGATGCCCACGTGGCAAAACTTACTACTTGTATTAACTCCTGTGGGACCTTCCTGTCCTCTTCCAAATCTCACTGCTACCTCATCCACTTGAACATCTATCCTCCAGGACATTCTAGTCTTTTCCACAGCCTCCTGGCTATCTACTACCTGCTCTTCTTCCCACACGCCACAAGCATTGCTACATGGCTTATTGGCCTGGAATCAAATAAAATGTGTATTTGTGTTAGTTTTCTATTGCTGTAGAACAAGTTACCACAAATGTAGTGGTTTAAAAACCATACATGTTTATTATGTCACAGTTCTGTGGGTCAGGAGTCTGCATGCTGTGCATCTGGGCTCTCTATGCCAGGTCTGAAGGCTGAAATTAAGGTGGTGTTTGGGACAATTCTCACCTGAGGCTCAGGGTCCTCTTCTTACTGGTTGTAGCACAGAGACCTCAATTTTCTTCCTGTTGGTTGGGTGGGTGTTGTTCTCAGCTCCCAGAGGCCACTTGCAGTTCCTGCCACATGACCCCCTCCTTAAGCAGTTCTTGCCACGGCCATTTGCTTCTTCCAGGCCAGTAGGAGCATGTCTGATGTTACATTTTGTCCCTATTAAGACTTATCCGGTTAGATGAGGACCACCTTGGATATTCTCTCTTTTGCTTAATTCAAAGTCAGTTGATAAGGGATCTTAATTATAGCTGCAGAATCCCTCTTGCTATGTAGATGTCATAATCACAGGAGCAGTATTCCATGATCACAGGTCCCCTCCGTACTCAAGGGGAAGGGATTTTGCAGGACAGATGGGGGTTCTTGGGTGCTGCCAACCACACTATTGGAGACTGTTAGCAGCATCCCTAGTGCCTACCTATCCTAGATGTCAGGAGCAACCCCGCTCCCTCCCCAAGTTGTGACAACCAAAAATGTTTCCAGACATTGCCAAATGTTCTCTGGGAAACAAAATCTCCCTGTTGGAGATCACTGATGTAGGGTCTTTGGCCTGTTAGGTAAGCGAAGGATTTTAAAAACTCAGAAACAAGATTATCTCAAAGATTTCCCCCCTTACCAACCCAAAGACAGACTCATGAAGTGAATTCTGTAGGTCAGAACAAGATGGAGGTGAGCTTTCTTGAACCATCCATGGCATGAACAGGGCTCAGAATCTCTTGTATGTCCCCACAGGGAACATGGAGCCATCAGTTAGCCAGGTGGAGTTGGGCAGTGTCGCATTCCAACTGACGCCAGACACTGCATGGAGTGTGTAGCAGAGACCACACGGTCTCAGGGAATCAGGCAATTCAAAAGTCCCATGAGGTACTGGTGAAAGCAAGAGGAACATGACTTTGGGTCACATCAGCTACCAAATCCAGTCCCAAATGCCAGCAGGAGGAGCATGACCAGATAGATGACGGACGTTGATCCAGAGACCATAGGAGCCCAAAGATCCCATCACACCATTGCCCAAAAAGTCACATGTGTGTGTCATCTACCTTTAAGAGGTTTGATGAGAGACCGAGCACAGCAGCTGAAGAGGCTGGGAAGTCCCAAAGATGCTACTGAAAGCAGCTGCAACAAGGATTTGACTTTGAACAGACACAAGTTAAAAAAGACTGTTTTAACCAGAAACAAACAAATTGCTGATGGGCTGCTTTGATCCATGCACATGCACGTATAACACCACTGAGCAACATAGGGGCTGGTAAAGGATAGAGAGAGAGCTTTTAGCAAAGAAATAAAGATCATGCATTTTCTCTGAAGGTTTTTGTATAGGGTGAGTGCATTGTGATCCTGTAACAGTGTGCTAGGTATTGTTAAAAGAAAAATTCAGGGTACTAAATGGGAGGTAAATGACACTCCTCGTTGAGATTTGACACAATTGCTTGTATTAATCAGGAAGGCTTTCGGCGAAATATAACAGAAAATACAACTAACAACAGCTGAAATTAGTGGTGTTAAACGTGTGCATCAGAATCGCAGGGAGGACACCTTCAAGCACAGATTGCTGGGCTCCAGACCCAGGGTCTCTCATGCAGTAGGTCTCAGGTGAAGGTCAAGGCTTTGCATTCTGACAACTTGCCCAGGTGATGCTGATGACTTGTCTAGGTGCCTGATGTTCAGAACCTCTGGCTCCAATCACACGACCTTCATTGTTTCCTTCACAATAAGTCTGGAGACAAGTGCTTCTCATAGTTGGCTTATCTGCTCAGTGATATCTCAGGGACCCAGCGTCTCTGGTCCTTTGAGTTCACCAGGCTCAGTGTGGTAGCTGTTCATCTCATGCTTATCCTGTTGGTGACAACACAGCTGCTGCTTCATAGCCTTCAAAGGTAGGAAGAGAGGCAAGGAAAAAGAGAAGAACCCAGCAATATCTTTCAGGTTAGGTTCTTGGACTCAAGTGTCCTTGGAGATGACTGACCAGACCATTTTGGGGCTGGCAAATTATCACACGTGGGACACGACTTCTCTTGGCCAAAAGGGGGACTCTGGATTTTTAGTGGTAATGTCTCTTCTACTAAACCCTTGTTCATGTCTCTTGATATTGTCTAGGATTTGTAAACTATTGACGTCCTCAGAGTAAATTATTTCTGTTAAGCTGACCTTGTGTTGGAGTTGTTGGATTGTTTTAATACAACCTTGAGAACATCCTTGAAATGTTTCTCCCCTTATCTTGAACAAAGATTGATTGAATTTGAAAAATAAAACCTCTTTGGCAAAACCTCTGATACATATACTAAATTTTATCATATTCTACACCTCATGTTTTTAAATCAGAAACAATTTTTGGCTTGTTTTTGATTTTTCTTCTGATTTTTCTTATCAAAATGTGGTAAACATTCTTTTAATCTGATCAAAACAGACTAAATCCAGAATCATAAGTGATTCTTATTTCTGTATTTCACATAAAATGCTTTCATTTGAGAAAAACTGTGTGGTGGACGAGTGCTGTGGACTGAGGAGATAAGTCTGAGAGGAAGGGAAATGTAAGGTCCCTGGATTCTATCATTTTTGTGAAAGACAAACTGAACTGTGCCTTTAAGATTCTGATAATTCACAGGTTTCTGTTCGCAGATTTCAAGGGGGGAAGTCTGTCTATAGGTTGGGTGTTTTGCTTTCTAGTTCGGGTGACTGCCAGATGGAGAAAACACTGCTCCAGCAGGTTTCAGCCAAACAAGAAAGTGTTGTCGAAATCCCCGTAGGCAGTGAGCATCGAAGCTGAGAGAGGGGCAGGCACATCTGGTGGCACTGGTGCATGTTTCATTGCTGGCACTGTCCTGTCCACCTGGAGCCAAGTACTCTGCACTTCTATGTGCTTGCGTGTCCATGTGAGACCCATGAGGAGTTGGCATTGGCAATTCCTGGGGGCCTCCCAGGTGGGGACTGGGTTTAATCCCAGAGATTTCTGTTCTCTCAGGAACCTTGCTGGCCACTTGCCTTGAAAGGACACATAGTGTCTCCTGTATTTGGAGTGAAAAGGCTGATTCTAACTAAAGATGGGGGCTTCTCACTTCTTTTTCTCACTCTGATTCTGCTTCTTAGCTATTAAGGTGTGGCCGCAAAGACAGAACTCCCTTTTGATGATATTTGGATTCATTAGCTCCTGGGTACTTTGAAGCAGTGGTTAATGACATTGGATATAGGGTGACACTATAGGGAAGAAGACAAAAAGCCCAAGCTTACAGGTTGATGGAGAAAGCGAGCATAGGAGACTCATGAAAAGAAGAATGGAAGCAGGGAGAGTGCGCCAAGGAAATTCAGGAGAAATGAGCACAAGTAGTATCCCTTCCAAACTGTATTTTGTGGAATCTGAATCACAGAGTACTTATGAAAGAAAAGAAGCCCACAAAAGATCTTTGGCCTTATCTCAGATTTACTGGATAAAATGTAGGGGATGGAGTAGGATGGTGTTATGGATTCCATTGTGTCTTCCCAAAGTTTATACGAGGGCTGTCCAGAAAGTATTGAGCCAGTAACATGAAAAATAGAGCATTTATGTTTGGACTTTTTTCAGAGAGCCCTCGTATGTTGAAGCCCTGATTCTAGGACCTCAGAATCTGACCTATTTGGAGACAGGTCTTTAACAAGGTCATTAAGTTAAAACGAGGTTGTCAGAGTGGGCCCTCATCCAATCTGATTGATGTCCTTTTAAGGAGAGGAAATTTGTACACACAGGGAGACACCGGGGATGTTCACACAGAAGGAAGACCATGTGAGGGCATAGTGAGAAGGTGGCCAAGGAAAGAGACCTCAGGAGAAACTAAATCTGCTGACACCTTGATTTTGGATTTCTAGCTCCAGAACTGTGAGAGATTAAATCTCTATTGTTTAAGCCACCCAGTGTATGGTAGTTTGTTATGGCAACCCGAGCTGGAATATACATTTTTTTTTTTAATATATATTTTTATTTATTTATTTATTTATTTTTGACAGAGAGAGAGAGAGAGAGAGAGAGAGAGAGAGAGAGAGACAGAGAAACAGAGAGACAGAGAGACAGAGAGAGAACTGAACTGGGGGAGCTCCCAACTCAGCATATGGTTCCACACGGGCCGGGGCCGAGATTGGATCCTCGGTCCCCGGCGCTGCAAAGTGAGCGCCCAACCCACTGAGCCATCCCGGCTTCCCCTGGAATATACATTTTAAAGATGTTCTGCAAGTGGTATTTATGCACACTAGAATGAAAGAATCACCATTTTAGGGTTTGAGAAAATGGAGTTGAGTTGAACCCATTTGCTTTTTATATTCACTTGAACAGCTGATTAACATGATCATCAAGAGAATCAAAAGGTGAAGAGGAGCTACAGGAAAAGGTGAAGGAAATTCAAGTCCACAGATCCCTTGGAGTAAGTGCAAGATGCAGAACTGGGGCCAAGTGGGTTTTGTTTGGCCTTCAGTACCGGGAAGAACCAAGAAGCATGCAGATGCCAGGCCCTGGCTCAGCACCGAGGGGCTCAGCTCCCGGGATGCGGTGGCCTGGCCAGCCTCCTAGACTCTGCCTGGTGGATTCAACGTTGCCTTCCTTATGCCCCCAAATAAACAAGTGTTGGTGTCCATGGAGTGGATGGGTTTACATCACGTAGTGCCAGCGGCTGGACCAGGATGAGACACACAGTGACTAGAGCCCCAAATCTAAGGAGGAATGTTGTACAAACCCTGACTTTGCACTTGCATGACCCAGAGCGTCAGGGGCACAGAATTTAAGGGGGCTGTCGCTTTCAGGGCTGCTGGCTTATTTTTGCAGGTGAGGAAGGCAAGCTCGCATGGATCTGGTTGAGTCGAGGAAGGTGGCGGCACGCCTGTCCCTGGGAGCTGAGTCCCTCAGTGTCGTGCCAGGGCCTGTGTCAGCTTGATTCCTGGTTCTTGGAACTGAAGGCCAAACAAAACTGAGCCTGCTTGCTGACTGGTGAGGTTGAGGGTTTGGGGACTGGTGGGGCTAGTCCCCTTACCCTTTCTCTGTGCTTTGTGCTAACAGCCCCCTTGCCATCTTGTCTGGGACATTTCAGGGAGTGCAAATAAAAGCTGGCAATGGTTTTTATTGAGTTTTTGGTTGGCTGGGGTTTGTTTCTTCTGCATGGTGAGCTCTAGTCTAAGGATTACCTGGTCTAAGAATGAACCCTGAGGAGTCTTGTAAGTTCATCTTGTCAGCAAATGATCATAAATTTATAGCCTTAATGGATCTTAAATAACGTTGAATCCAACCCCTCATTTACAGAGGTGAAAACAGACATGCAGGAGGGAACTGTCATCAAGATACCAGAGCTTCATACTGAAAACAAGAGGGGCTAGCAACTGTGTTTCCACACTTAGACTGATGGTGTCTCTCCTCCTTGCGGCTGACTGGGGACATGCAGACAGCCAGGTGCTTTCTTAAGGAAGCTCTTTGACTTCTTTTTATGCTAAGGCCCCCGTAGGAGGACATACTCAATGCCTTTGTGATTGGTCCTAAATCCACTTCTCGTAGGAGGTGCTTCAGAAACTCAGCTGAAAAGTTAATGTGCTGCTCTTTCCCTGTCACTAGGCAGATGATTTCTTCTCAAAACAAAAAAAGCTAATGTGTCCTTTCATTTAAAAAATGAAGTGCCTTAGAGTGCTGCAGCTAGAGTATTGCAGCTGTATACTTAGTACTGTGCTAAAGCCGGGGTTCAGGCCCCGCTGTAGACAGGAACCTATGAGCCTGCTGAAATGGCATGGACAATGGTGGGTGTTTTGCACTTTGGGGTTCTGCACGGTTCATTTCATGTGAGATGACTGGGTTAGAAGGGAGCCCAGACAGCCAAGAGCCCAGTACTCCTGAGTATGTCTGTGAGAGGGTCTCTGGAAGAGATGAGCCTTTGCATCTTTGCCCCAGGGCAGGTGGGCATCATCCAATCCACTGAGGGTCTGAAGAGAGCACAAAGGCAGATGGTGGGATTCTCAGTCCCCATAATTGTGTGAGCTGATTCCTCGTAATACATCTTTTCATATGTGTCCCAATGGCTTTCTTTCTCTGGAGAACACGGACTAATACAGGTTCTTTATCTCTCTACCTACATTTCCTCCTTCTCATTAGTATCTGGTAGGTAGGGTGCCTTCACATGATAACACTTCAAAACCATGGCACAGGTGGCAATGAGCAGAAGCAGAAGAGAGGCTGATTTGTCTTGTGGAGGCTCCGCTCTAAGCAAGGGGAGGCTCGCCTCCACCCTCCCAGTGTGGGGACTCGAATAAGTACCCTGGGCTTGGAATGAGGCTCTAGCAGCTTCCTGAGCCTCAGCCACCAAGGGCAATGGGGGAGGGTAGCCCCAGGGGAGCAGTGCAGCAGCAAAAGAGGAAACCTTGATCAGGGGACGAGGGCTTCCTGGTGCCCATCTAAGGTGACCTTGGCTGTGACTGAAAGACAACCAGTTGGGAAGAGTAAGTGCACTTCTGCACCATTTTCTGAAAGCTGAGTATGTTTGTGACCAGCTTTGAGCAAGACTGAATCATCACCGGGGAAATAGTATGTTGTAGTGGTTTAGCGGCCTGGGGCACAGAACTAGATTGATGGCACCTGAATCCATTTCTGCCAATCACTAGAGAGGTAGCTTTGGGCACTTTATCTAAGATCTGCGTACGTTTGGTTTATTATCTGTTAAATGATAATAACTGTAGTACCCACACATTATTTTGTTGTTCTGAAGCTTAAATGAGTCAAAAGATCACTCAGCACATAGTAAGCTAATACATTAGCTATTAAAGTGCGGGGGACAGTGACATATGTGCATCAGTCCTGGGGAGAATGATTATCAGCTCTATAGCAACATGCAGTCTTGCCAAGGACAACAGTGTCCTCAGGGTTTGCACCTCAAGTTTCTAAGTTAAAAAGAACATTAGAAAAGAGGACCATTGCATTAATCACATGCATTGCTTTGTTTTCATAATCTGGTTTCTCTTGAAACAGGAAAGTCTGCTGGTGAATTTAAGTGCTTGATGCTAAGAGGGTTGAAGTGTTATTTCTCCATCTACCGTATTTTCCAGCGTATAAGACGACTTTTGAAAAGAAAAAAAGTCAACCGAAAATCGGGGGTCGTCTTATATGCCGAGTATATCCTGAAAAACGTCTCGATATGCCGCTAAACGAATTTTCCAACTCGATCCCGAAAATCGTCTGGATATGCCGCTAAACGAATTTTCCAACTCAATCCCGCACCAATCACTGCAAGGCTGCTCGGACCGCCTCTCTAACTCAGCCCATCCAAGCAGGCTTTTTATGCATGCAATATACATGTTCTGTACCCGAAGCTACACTGTGTTCTAGTAAAAAGCCTGCTCAGCTTGGCCAGAGTCAGGAGGCGGTCTATGGTAACCTTTGACCCTTTGCTTGTTGTGACTGGCTCACCGTGGTACATACAGTTGCAGCACAGGAACGTTCTGTGTAGCCAAAGCTGCTGTATCAGGACACATGCATAGTAGCGAAATTGACTGTATTAGAGCACATCCAATGGGCTAAAAGGTACAGTGCCTTTATAGGACATTCTGTATGTAGCCAATGCTACAGTATTAGGGCACATAC
>PVKE010045902.1:0-12446 GCA_004027555.1 Craseonycteris thonglongyai | reverse complement strand
ACATAACATTTATGAACCATAGTAAACGTGACTGGCAACATTTATAGTGAATGATATTTACCATATATTTGAACGATTTCAAATTCATGAAGGTTTTCCATTGGGTTTTCTTATTTCTAAAGAGTAAACATGACCACCTGGAAACTTCTTCCCATGTCCAGCTGAGGTTATTTATGGTAAGAACCCATGAGATCACAGTTATAATGCAATGTTTTATTTTGTATATAGTTTCTTTACAAAAAAAGTAAATATCTCCCACGGCTGTTGATGAAAGACACAAATGCCTTGGACAGAGTTCAATGCGTAGACTTCTACCCTTATGTCAATGTGTAGAACATATTTCTATTCAGAACCCTGAGTCAATACCCAGATTGAAACTAGATAACTTAATCCATTGGGGGAATTCATTTTGTTCTTTTTCTAGAGTGGGGACAATATTAGATATAAGAGTGCTATGAAATACAAAGTATAAAATATTTTATATAAAAATGCGTAAATTAGACATCAAAATACACTGCATTCCAACTTTCACAGACTCTGGGCAACACCATGACCAAATAGTGAAAGTGGAAATTTTGAAGGCTTGCTTCACATACCTGCTTCATATGTGGTGGCATGTGCTGTCATGCTCCATGTGCTTGACCTCCTGTTTTTGGTTACCATGACTGAGAACTCATACATTGTGTTAGGTTTGAGGCCTGTTGCAGTGTAACTCAGAGATGTTGTGTCTTCTGACTATACAAGTGGAAAATAAGCAAAGAGAAAACAAAATGAACTCTATCAACTTGGCAAATCAGAACACGTAAAAAAGACTATTAAATAAGCCAATGCAAACAGAATCTAGAGAGCTAGGACACAGCACTAATGTTATTTCCTATCAACTGGTTTACAATGGTTGTACATTCAAAACATGACTGACAAACTCTGGTGTTATGTATGCTGCTCATAGGAGCAGCTAGCTGATAAATTTTCCCCAGTGAGGCAATAACCATAGTGACAAGACTAATTCTGTTTCCTTCTGTCAATTTCATCTTTAAGATTCTTGCTCTGACTTTAACTTCAACGTATTTATAATATTCAAACTACTTTTTGAGGTTTTAGTGGTATACATTTTACATAAATCAGCATGATTACTTTCCAACTGGTACTAAAATTAATTTTTAGAGTTCTGCCTATGATTTCTGAAAAAAGCCTTTCTGGGACAAACTTTTAGTGATTAAGGATCTATTTGGTTACTACAAATAAAATGGACAAAAGCAATGTTGTGTCATGTGGTTTTCTTCTTTTGTGCGTACTTCATATCAAATAGACATTTAAGTGTGGTTACTGGAGCAAGTAATCAAAAAGGGAACAACAAATTAGATAAGTATTATAGGATTACATTAGTGTTAATATTATGTTTTCTGAATCCATTCTCTTTTTTGTCTTTCAACAACATGTTAAAAGATATTTTTTCTTTATTGCTTACTGAGAATATCAAAATGATAATGATGAATAAACAGGTTAATCTGTATTTTTCCATATGACCAGGCAAATTTAGACTATTTATGCCTCATATATATCAATTTATGCTTGGCATTTAGATCTTGTTCTTCTTCTAAAGTTAAGTTTAACTTTTACTTTTATATGCATTACGTTTGCTATATATCTAAGCAAATAAAATCAAGGACATCTCTTTTTCTCCACCTATATATAATAATACCTATCTCCTACATCACTACTCTAGTGTAAAATATGAAGGTTGTCCAGAAAATAGTCCATCCATAAATGCCTCTATTTTTCATATTACATGGCTGGATACTTTCTGAACAGGGTGTGTGTGTGTGTGTGTGTATGTGTATGTATATATATACATGTGTGTATTTATATATATTTTTTTCTCTACTGAATCCTTCCTAGATTATAACTATGAAAATCCTATATCTCACTACAAAACCAAGTAAATATTTAACTGTACTAATAACATTTCGATGATGGGCCCATCCATCCTATCAAAGTGATAGCTTCATAAACATCTATCAGAAGCTCTTCATAAAAATAGCTGTAAAAATGTGCATTAAATAAATGTAAATATACTTTGTAGATTCAAAGAGATGGAATCCTATAAAAACACAAAACTGGCAGCTTGTGTCTGACATCCTGATATATAATTTTGAATCTTGCCCTCCTTCACTATATGATGAACACCCCAAAGTCTTAGAAAGAGATGGAAATAAGGGAGAGATGGGACTATTAGGAATGTTTCTGCTAGGAAAGAAGGATCACACTTTGATAAAACTAGGTTTTAGAGCATTGATACCACTGGCATTTAGGAAACCACTAAGCAACACTGTCCTTATCTGTGTTCTAGAATTGCACACTTGCCTTCCATAAATGCCTTCAATGAATACATGGAGTTTTCTCAGGAACCTCATGAAAAGTTATTGCTCATCATAAATCATTAGCCTAGAAGTACTTTAGAATATCATGACTAGTTATTTTTGTGAGCATAGACTATCCAGGTATTACCTCTCTGAGCCTCACTTTCTTCATCTATAATTCAGTGATAGACATAGCAGTATTTAAAGTATGAAATACGTCAAGTAGAACATAGTGTCTGGCCTAAAGTGTTAAATAAATGGGAGCTACACCATTGAATGCATTGTCTAATGTAATACATAATTTTAGGTATGTAGGATATTCCATATTGAGTTGTCAGCATCTTGAAGGCAGAGACAAAGTCTTGCAAAACTTTTTATCTTCCACAACAGCATGCTATAACTGGTAAGCACAAGCCAATCGTCAGTGAATATATTTTGAATGACATAAAAACAACATGGGATTTATCACTTTAGTAGAAAATAAATTCTAGAGTATTTCTCCATTGGATAAGAAAAATCAATAAAGTGTTTTGGACAATCAAAATATGAATGTCCAGATTATGAATTTATTTGAGACTAAATGAAGTAGAAAAGTACTCCTATGAGGACAGCCCCAGACAATGCCACCAGGTCATCTGGGTCCCAGCTCTAGTTTAACAGGGAATTTTAATCAAGTTATACAACGTTCCTATGTCTTCATAAACACATGTACATATATACTCAACTATGGAGAATCTTACTTCTTTTTATAGTAGGTGTGAATATTCCAGTCATATAGGTGAGTTAAGTGACATGACAAGTCACAGTAAAGTCAACTCTTGAGTGCAGGTCATTTGACTACATATAAATATTTCCCCCTTTCTATCTTGCGTATGCCCTGCTACCTCACCTCATAAAGCAGAGAGGGAAGTAACAGATGTGACAGCAGTTTGAAAAGTTTAAAATGTAAAACCAAAGCATGCTATTACCATCATTTGTTAATTCAAATTTATTGTATATCATTCTGATGGACTAGACATGTCCTACACTTATCCTTGCCTACCTTTTTCCTCTAATCCTTTTTCTCAGGGTATAGATGTAGATTGTGTATGTGTGAGAAGGGAGATGGAGTATTAGTAATTGAAAGCTTTAAGTCAGGGAAGATGATGGGGAGAGAAACAATCTAAATAAATGTTTTCTATTCCCAAACTTCATTCCATGAAAGAAGTCAGCCTCTCCTTACAGAGGATAGTTTCTGGGGTTGGTCTCACTTTACAGAAATTCTTTGTGTGACTCAGTAATTCTATGTCTGTTGTACCTGTCCAACTGAAATAATTTGCCACAAGAAATTTTGGAACTAAATGTATTCTGCAAAGAACAACCATTTCCTTCATAACATTTTACAGATTGGCAAAGTACCCATGGTCTTTCTATGAAATGAATATATCTATAAAGTATAGCGATTATGAGCATAAAAATGTTAAAGTAGTCTTTTAAGAGTAAATTTAGAATTGGGCAATCTGTATATAAAGAGAGATTTTTTTAATGCTCTCATCTGTTCCACTGGTTGTCTCCTCTGATAATGTTATCTTTATTTATGACTCTGCTAAGTCTTAAATCTAATACTGTAAGGAGATGGATAGGGTACTTAAAACAGTATCTTATATAAAGGATCCTGTTTGGCCTTGCCTGCACAGTTTCCCAAATATCTGACCTAGCAGAGTGGCAGTACCAAAAAAACAAAAACAAAACAAAAACCTATTTTTTAAATGATTTTAACTAAAAACTGATTTATAATGAAATGTGAGTTTTATGCCACTTAAAAGTTAAGACACTGAAAGTGGATTCAGCATGGTTATATGAAGAAAGAAGCTGACTTAAAAAGAAACTATTGGTTAGATTTTGCTTTATCTCCAGTCTCTATAGCCAGAAATTCCCAAAGGGTATTTTCATTCCCCTAATCACCACTGGCTTGAGGCTGGATTGAGCAAAATAATGGGTTAGTGGAAAGAATATCCAAATTCTCTCTGAGAGCTGCCTTAGTAGAATGACAAAGAGAAGGGACATAAGGGGAGTTGAATTCTTGTTTGCCTGGTTGCTAGGTGACTGTTTTCCAAGATACCTTCTTCTTCCCAAATCAGCATCTTGTGGAGCTTTCTATTTAAAATGTGTTTTCATGTATTGTCTCACTTTAATAACTTAGGAATTTGTTGATATATATTTATGGGGTGGAGTGTATGTCTCATTTCAAAATTATAAGTAACATGTTAAGAAACAACTAAATCATGTTTAACTGACTCAATCATCTAGGATCGTTCTAGGTTCACAGGAGGTGCTTGATAATCATATGTTGATCTTCTCATTTTTGTCTGCACTTGTGTATTGTTTATATATATTATTAATAATGCTGTGGCCGGCTTAGGAGATAACAAAATCATCCCTGTGCATAACTAGTTATTGGAGTAGCTGGGGCTAGCTGATAGAGATGTGAAAGTGCTAAGGACAATGCTTCAACTATGTATCTCTAAGGAGTTTGTAGGGGACTGTGAGATGACTGAATGATAGAAATAAGACGGCTTGTCGATTCCTAGTAGTTAAAAGAGAGTGCGTATTGTGGGTTTTCTTTACTACATGAGGGTGTTTCACGGCAAAATGGAGGAAGTGGGTACTAAAGAGTGCTTTTTAAGGATGTTATAAAACTCTTCAAGTTGTGTATTTCTAATCATATTCACTCTAAGGTGGGTTCTCTGTAACATTAATAGGGTTCCCTTTGGTGTCAATCTAGATTACAAAGGAAAAGAAAGACAGCAAAATCTGACCAGAAAATTAACATGGATCCCTGCTGTTTTCAAAGGAAAATGGCATTCCCTTGTAGAATTATTTATCAAATTATTTCTACAAACCCATCATTGGGTGGAATTCAAAGACCATTTTATAGCTCTTGATGTTTTTCTACCTTGCCTTAGAATTGTTTCCTAAGACAATTATTCCTGTGTTAAGTTTAGATATATCAGGTTATTAAAATGCTTTGTTTTCCCACTTAGTGCCACTGCAGCAAAATGACTCACGACAGCCCAGGAAACATTTAAAACAATGGCTTAGTCAAATGAAAGTTCATGTAAAGTTTCATACTGCTATCAAGTAGAACTTCACCTTGTATTTTGCATTTGCAGAAAAGCTGGTCCTCCATCGGACAGTGTAAAGTCGCACTTCGGACGTTTTTTGGTTCTTAGGAACAGAGTTGTCTGCCCAGCTGACCCTCACAGCATCATGGGTAAGAGCCACAGCCTGTACACCTACTGGTGGGAGCATGGGGGTGGAGACATCTGGGACCGAGGTGGGGAAATCATCAAGCAAAGGATAATAATCAACTGGGTCAGTGGGATCTGGGTTTAAAAACCCATCAAATGAAACAAACAAATAAATACGGAAATAAAAGAGTTAAAAAATAAATATCAGTGGTAACACATCACAATGAGTTAAATGCATGGCAATAATGATGAAAGAGAACATGAGAAGAACAGAAAAAAATACAATTAATTCAATTGGAAAACTCATTAGAAACAGTATTGCTATGTTACAAAAGAATAGTTGACTATTTTCCATAATTTACTAATTTTCTGGGAGTGTGTGTTTTTTAAAATCAATTTGGCTGTCATTTCTCGTTTATGTTTAAAAAGTTCATTTCTTCTTAGGATGTTGCACACTGCTTCTTAAAAGATCTAGTAGAGAAAATATCAGATTTGTAACTATACAGATAACTTGAAATAACAAGATAAAAATGAGCGTCTGCTTTACTTCTTCCTGCAAAGGAAATAAAAGTCTACCTAATTCCCGTTTTGGTTGATTTGTTTACTCTTCTCCTCCTCTAACTTGATTTGGTTTCTCTAATACTTTCATTATTGCTTAGCTCCTATCTGCATAAATACTGTTTAGGTAAGAAACAAACCAACAAACAAAAAATAAGATGAAAGGGTCCTAAGGTCCACAGTAACCAGTCTATTGTTATGATTGTATAAAGCCCGATTGACCAAGCCCACAGTCCACACGGTTGACTGATATGTCTGATAATTAGATTTCAGGTAGCTCTTGGTATAGCAGATTTTTTTTTTTTAGATGAAAATCCTTACAGAAAGTGTAGACGTGTCCTTTTTACTCACATTGTCATGGAGTCAACAAAGTTTTTAATCTTTTAAGGCATATCTATCTTCCACGTGCCTTGTTCTCAAATTTCAAATGCCATGGAAAGACTTTACATGATTGGATGGGGAGACAGAATGAACTACCCACAAGCTCAATGAGATTGCATTGAGGTACATATACGCTCTGGCCATAACATAATCAGAATCTGTGTAATAACGTAGGTAGTTCTATAAAATTCTCTAGAAAAGCCCTGTACCTGTTTTCATGCTGATGACACCAGAATCAGAGGAGCTTATTCTGTGCCCTTAGTAAAAGTCCCATTTTGAGCCTTTCATTTTATACCTGGATATTTAATTTTTAAATATTTTATCTTTAAATCATGTTATATATATTCTAACAAAACACAAGATGAGCTCTCAGGCTGGGCATAGGATGCCATTTGGAGAGACAAAACCTTCTAAAATGTGGAGTATCTGAAGCAGGGTGCATGCAGAATTTATATTTTTTAACAGCCTAGTTTCCAGGGAATCAGCAGCTGGCTGGTTTTGATGATTACTTCCCTTCTTCCACTGCATTTCAAATGCCTGTCCCCTACTCATCACTCTGTTTTCCACTGAATTATTTAGCAGTGTACAGAGCTGTGGTCTTTGGAGCAAAATACAGAACGCGAAAACAAAACCAACAAAAGAAAAGGGGGAAAAAAAAGAGAGAGAAAGAGAGAAAGAAAAATGTGTGTTTAAAATTTAATGACAGGCCCCGGAATTCCAGATTGCCTTTGCTGTGTCTTTTTATTAAGGGGTCCCTGAAAGCCAGATGGATTTATGAAACGATGAAGGGGGAGCAGAAGACACTGTGGCTCCAGGGGTGTCCCACTCAGTCCCCAGGCTCGTGCCTCAGTGGAAGGTGTTTTTGCCACACTCCAGGGGCTGCAGTCTCACTTCACCTGTTTCTGTTCTTAGCTGACTTTCCTAGAAGAATGTTACACACATGGGAGGCCTACTCTAAATCACAAACTCTTTTCTGACCAGTCTATATCGAGTTACCTTCTTTGTTGTTTCTTTGCTTAATCTAGTTTTCTTGGTGAATCTATTATTAATTTTGTAGCCTTTCACAGGTATCATATATAAAGTTCTGAAAAGCAGTTATTCTACTTTAAGCAAGGGTCATACTCACTCCTGCTATTTCTGGATTGTAGAATAGTTTATTTTCATGATTTAAGTTTCTTGGAGCCATAGTTCCAGAATGCATCCCTCAGGTAATGCCGTTGGTTGGCACTTATCTATCAACTTACATAACTCAAAAATTTTTACCTTTGGCCAAATTTTTCTTGACTATTTTAGGGAATGTATTTTTTTCCGGCATGGCTTATCTTTCTAACTGCCACCTCCTTTAGAGATGCACTGTCAAATATAACAGCCTCTAATTATATAAACAATTTAAATTTCATTTAATTAAAATAAAATGAAATTTAAAATTCACTTCTGTCATACTAGCCAATTTCAAATGCTTACTGGCCAGACAAGCTTAGTGTAGTGTAGACCATATTGGACAGTACAGATACAGAGCATTTCCAACAAAGCAGAAGATGCCAGTGGAACGCAAGCACTGTGCTGAGCTGGGAGCTCCCCCAGTTCAGTTATCTCTCTCTGTCTCTGTATCTCTCTCTCTCTCTCTCTCTCTCTCTCTGTCAAAAATAAATAAATAAACAAACAAACAAACAAACAAACAAATAAATAAAAATTTAAACACATATACTACATATCTGAGGGCTGTCCAGAAGAAATCCAGCTCTAAATGCCTCTATTTTTATATTACATGGCTGGATACTTTCTGGACTGCCCTCATGTCGCTAATTGTCTCTTTCAGGACAAAATCTATTCGAGTTATTGAATTAAAAACATTCTTTTGTTGTTAAACAATCTATTTTCTTTTATTTTTTTCTTTCTTATTTTAAACTTCTAAGTCCCTTATATGCCATTAATTTACAGTGGTTATATTCAAAAGAATAAGATAAAATAAAAAATAAAAAGGAGAAAATATAACCTTAAATCTTTTGCTAAAAAGCCTATTCAATCCCTAATACATGTTTTGGTAAGAGCCCATAAATTTTCAGTCAATATATATATATGTTCAAAAAGAGCTTTTAAAAAATAAGACAATTTATATCTGGATTGTAGTATATTAATATTTCATTTAGACATTGATAAAACAGTTGAAAATAAGTTCAAACAACACACCTCATTATTTTCCTGCCTTTCTCTCTTCTCCAGGCTCAAAATGTCTGCTTCTTGCAGCAATAAGAAATAAAAGGCTTTGCAGCTAAAATGAAACTCAACCTGCCCATTTGATCTGGTGAAACTTCCCTGGGCTCTAATACAGATATTTTCAGGAGGAAATGGGGCTCCAGAGTCTATGAGCGCATGTGTGTGGAAAACAGCAGAGTCTGATACGTACTCTATCTAGCCTGATGCACTTCTGCACATCTTGCCTCTGATTTTTTATTTACTTTGTACTGGCCTCTTCCAAGACTGCTTGCAGGAACACTGCAGAAGCTCAGGGACAGAGAATGCCTTCTATGTGGCACCATGACACATTTATTGATAGAGTTTCTCCCAGAACCTTAACCTTTGATTCCATTTACTTGTCCTTTATTCTCCATGACATGTGGAAACACAACAAAATAAGTCTTCCACATCCAGAAAAAGTGCAGGCTTTCCTTTTGGAAACGGTTGGTTTTATTCATTCTTCTTCAACCCCTTACTGATTTTTCTTCAATAAGAAAATTCTTCACACAATTTCCAACTTCATTATCATTTTATTTCCCAGAACCATTGAAATTAGAGTCATAGCAGAAAAAAAATTGTCTTATGGATCTCCGGGGTTTTAGAAACCACTCTGGGAATGCCATATGCTAAGAATTATAGAATGACAACAAAATGCTAAGGGAAAAGAAGTTAATAACACTTCACATGGTTCCTTTTGGGCAACTTCTTTTCAGTTTATCTGAAGTCTATTATTTCTACTACTTCAACCTGTTGCTCAAAAGTTGATTTCTTTTCTTTTCTTTCTTTTTTTTTTTTTTTTTGGTTACCTAAGTGGCTCTTCATAGGGTTTAGTTTTGGTAAGAAAAACAGGAGTTTTAAAAGCCTGGTTGTAGTATAATCTTGTGTAGCCTAATCACAAGCTCAAAGTCACCACATCCAGGAGCAGCCACCCAGCATCTTTTCCCAGAGGCAGGAAAGAGATGACAATACGTGAAAATTATGACAAGCCAAAGTGGCCTGCTGTCTCTCAAAGAATCTTGCTGCTGGCAGAACAAGAGAGATGGGAGAAGGGAAAATCCCAGACACCCACCCATCATGGTACTTGTGTTATCTGCTCTGGACCCCTCTTAGCCTCATCTCTCTACATTTAGAGATGCTACACTTAATAAGCAGTGTTTTAAAAAGTAATAATTCTCCTTCAAAAAATGGCAATACTTAATCCTAGTTTATCTAGATTTTAGAATAGTATGCTTTTCATGACTTGTTGAGTTTTTGGAGTCTCAGTTCCATGATGTATCCCTCAAACTTCAAGTAATGATGATTGTTGGTATTTATGAGTTTATATAGCTAAAAATATTTCGTATTTACCTTTTTGGGAATTCATGAGTCTTTTTAAGAACACAATGGAAGTTATATACTGTTTCCACAGATAAATGAATATATTGACGTATACTGGTACTTCTAATTTTGCATACCAATTCAGGCAGATCATAGACTTTGAAACCAATGGCCAAAAAGTCACAGAGACTATGGAAAAACACCTTTGTCTCACAAGAAAATCTTGAATCAATAAATGATGTTATGCTCTCAAAACAGTTACATAGTAACTGTGTTCTCAAAATGGTCTATGAATAGAACCTGTGCATTTGGAAAACAAACTGTGTTGTACAAAGTCACATAAATTTAAATGGTAGCAGGAGTCAAGGATTGATTCTACGATTTATATTGTGTTCATTTGTTCCTACTTATCAGGACTTCACATTCAGGCACTCAGTAATAGTCCATGTTTTTTGGTTCCAGCTATCAAGTCCTGCTCTTAGATCCTTTATTCTCATTAAGGTAAAACTAGCTGATAAGTTATCTGAGGTCTGAGGGTTATGGGTTTTGCAATGATTAGGATCAAAGTATTCATTAAAGAGAGGGAAATCTTGGGTTTTAGTTCCAGATTTCAGACATAAGACTATTGGGGGCAATCATGTGACTGTCCAATGACTCTGAACATACCCACAGAGAGATGTCGCTTATTCTAGTTTGGAGTAAACCCTGCGTGCTCACAAATATTCTCCCTACATGGCTTGGAACTCAATTTCTTACCCATCCCATTCCCAGTTGCTTAAGCCCCTTTTACTTGGGCTCTGCCTTTACAGCCCAAATCACATAAGAATCCCTAGACTTACTAAGCCATTGAAGCAACCAATCCCTTTAATATCCAGAGGCGTTAGACACCTAGGGGTAATCTGAGAATCCAATAACACATTTTGTGTGTGTATACATACACAGATAAGGCTTAGAATATGATTACATACATACCTTTTTTCTTTGTATTCATTTATTTTGCTTTAGTTCCTCCCTCCCCCACGATAGCTCAAACACTGACAACCTGTCACAACATGATTAAACATCTTGGCCTACCTGTTATAGATCGGGTGGTGGCACTTTCGTAAAGAGGAACCCCCTCTCCTGCGTTATTGAAAGCTTTTAGGGAGATTACATAATGGGAACTTGACTCTGGAGGAAAAAAGAAACCAGAAAGAATATGAACATTTTGATTTATGTAGTGCACTGACATACTTGGGATACACATTTTCCAGAAATCAAATTTAATATAACCTATTAAATAAATTGTAACTTAAAAATGAGTTTGATTCTGGGAAGAAGGTGGCAGGGGGGGCGTTATGCTTTTCTGAGCTTCCCAAAGCTGCATCTAAAAAGAGATGGAATGCTTAGATAGAAAACCAAAAGCATTTGATCATTTGCAAGAAAACTAGGTGCTGAGGGCGGCTACACTCAAATCCTGAAATACAAGTGGATGAAGACAAACCACCCACAACCTTAGGGCCTGCATGGTATCAGCATCTGTGTGAGAGAAACCAGAGGGAAGCATCAAATCTGAGAATGTAATAATTCTGAAAAAATTATCAGGTAATGCTAGAAAGTGTAGCAGGCTAGTTTGAGGACAGTTAACTATAATATTGAAAACTTACCTGCAAGGTCACTTTTTCAGGGCAGGGCTCATACTAGGGACAAACTATCGGGAATAGATTTAAAATGTGAGCAGGACAGAAGCACCCAAATAAAAGTAGGAGAGAAGAATAGTCACCAAAACTTAGAAAGCAAGGTGCCCTTGTTTTTAGTGTGTATCAGAGTTGGCCATCTTTTCTATAACTGGCCCAGGTAGTAAATGTCTTAGCTTTGTAGACCACTTTGGCCTGTCAGAGATATGAGTTTTTGTATTTGTTTGGTTTGTTTACAGTGCTATAAATCTGTAAAAACCATTCCATGTTCAGTGGGGCCCAAACAAAACCAGGACCTGGGTCAGATTGACCCACAGGGCTAACGTTCACTGGAGCCCTGGTCTAATGGGAATAAAAAACAAAAGATGGTGCTCTATGTATTCAGAAAAGCAATTTGAACTTCTGGGAATTCAAAGGAACAAATCATATGAAAGAAAGCAACAGACATCTGTGAAGGTGAAATTCCTTACAAAATAAAATGAGGAAAATATCACTCCAATGGACAAGTACGTACACACATACACACAATCAAAAATACAAAAGAAAAATGGATCAAACCTTTCATTTGCTATTTCAAAATGAGCTAACCAACATTTAGCAAATAAGTGCCTGATATGCATGAGTAACATAAAGCAGAATTAGCAACAACTCATAAATGAAATGGCATATCTCAAGAAGACATTATA
>PVKE010045901.1:0-12448 GCA_004027555.1 Craseonycteris thonglongyai | reverse complement strand
CCGCATGTTCATCGCAGCACTGTTCACAGTGGCCAGAACATGGAAACAACCAAAATGCCCTTCGATAGATGACTGCATAAAGAAGATGTGGTACATTTACACAATGGAATACTACTCAGTGATAAGATGATGAAATACAGTCATTTGTGGCAACATGGATGGACCTAGAGACCATCTTATTAAGTGAAATAAGTCAGACTGAAAGAATCCGAAAATATATGACCTCACTTATAGGTGGAATATAAAACTGAAAGTTACAAAGACACAGAGACCTATGGACACCCTCAGTAGCTTGGTGATTGCCTGGGGTAGGGGGAGGCGGTGGGAGGGAGAGAGGGAGGGGAGGTGGGAGAGGGCACCAGCATTATGGACACACTCAATGGTTTGGTGTTTACCTGGAGTGGAGGGAGGAGCGGAGAGGGAGAGTTTTGGGGGAAAGGGGGAGTGGGCACCAGATGTATGGGGTTGGAGGGGGTCCTGATTCTGGGTGCTGGGCACATAATGCGATGCATGGGTGATGTGATGTGGAGTTGTGCATTGGGAAACTATCTAATTGTTACCAACCAATGTCACCCCATTAAATTTAACAATAAAATATAATAATATTAAAAAAAACCCAATAAAAATAATTCTTTAAGAATTTATGAAGCTCAAAACAAAAATGACATTGCATAGTAAAAAATTTGTCAATTTACCAAGAACATACAATTCTACTTAATGTATGCAGCTAACAATAGAGCCTTACAATATAAGGAAAAACTAGTACAAATGAAGAAAAAGAAGACAGATCCAGAAGTATACTATGAAATTTGATCACTACCCATTCAAGGGAGAATAAACATTTAATAATACAAACAACCTGCTTGAACTAATCTGTATCTATGGAATTCTGCAGTCAACAAAAGCAGAGCACATACTCTTTTTAGGTACAAATGAAATATTCAAAAAAATATACCATATTTTAGGCCATAAATCCTCAAAAGTTTAAAGAACTGAAACTATACAGAGTTTGTTCTCTACCATAATGGAACCAAATTATAATCAATAGCAGAAAGATAATGGAAAAATCACCAAACACTTGGAAACTAAGTAAGACACGTCTGAATAATCCATGGATTAAAAACAAAACAAAACAGATGTGCCGACAAATTAAAATACATGGGTCTGAATGAAAATGAAAATACCACATATTACAATTGTGAGACCCAACTCAAACACTAATAATTAGAGGAAAATTTATAGTACTAATTACATGAAATAAAAAAATAGTAAAAATTTTAAATCTGTGAGATAAGTTCCAATCTCAAGAACTTAGAAAAAGAGCAAAATTAACCCAAAGGAAGCAGAAGGTAACAAATAATAAAGAGACAACTTAGAAATCAATGAAACAAAAGTCTAGTTCTTTGAAAAAGCAATAAAAATGACATATCACCAGCAATATTGACAAACAAAATAGAAAAGAACCTACAAATTACCATTATTAAAAATGAAACAGGCAATAAAACTATCCTCATATATATTTGAAAGATAATAAGAAACAACTACAAACAATTCCACACAAATAAATTTGAGAGGTAATATGGACTAATTCTTTAAAAGCACAAACTGAAAAAAATACCCAATATAAAAACAGATAATTTGAAAAGCTATACAAGAAACTAAGAAATTGAATTAACAGTTCATAAACTTCCCCCAAAACATCTGAAGAAGAACAGAAGCAGAGAATTAATTCAGTAAAGCTACAGTAGTAGTACTGATGTGAACATAGACAGTTAGATCAGCATAGTGGAACAGAATGGAGTCCAGAAATGAGCTCACATATATATGGATAATTGATTATTTTCAGAGCACACATGTAATGTAGTCATTTTAATAAATGATGCTGGAACAATTATGTATCTTTATATAAACAAATGAACTTTGGTCCATATCTTGTACCATAAGATAACTCAAAATGGATTTTATATATAAATGTGAAATATAGAATTTCAAGAATATAAGAAACATTTTTGTGAACTTAAGTTCAGGAAATTTTTTTTAGATCACCAAACACATAATCCATAAAGAAATATATTGATAAATTGGACTTCATCAGAATAAACAACCTCTGCTCTTTGAAAGGCCCTGTTAAAGGGAATTAAAAATAATCTATAGACTGTGAGAAGACAGTAAGACAGCCCATAAACTGTGAAAATCATATATCTAACCAAAGGACTTGTTTCTAGAATATATAAAGAACTTCCAGTGTTTAATAATAAGAAAGCAAACAATCCACAAAAACAGACAAAAGATTTGAATTTTTAACCAAATAATATATACAGATGTAAAATAAACATATGGAAGGATGCTCAACATCAAGTCATTAGAGAAATGCATACTAAAAACCATATACTTTATCCCTGTTAGAATGTCTAAGAGTAACCATACCAAGTGTTGAAAGCAACTGAACGCATACACTGCTGGAGGGAATGTCAAACAGCACAACCACTATGGAAAACTGAGAGTTCTGAAAAATTTAAATGAACACCTACCATATTATCCAAACGTCCTACTCCTCAATATTTACTCAAGAAACACGGAAGCATATGGCCATTCATAGACCACATAAAGATCAGCTGCATGAAAGAGTCCAGACATAGAAAGTGCATAGTCTAAATTATTCCATTTCATAAAATGCTATAAAATTCAAACTAATGAATAGCAACTGAAAGTAGATCAGCAGATGCTAAGAGTGGAGAAATTACAAAAAGGGACATGAGGAAATTTTGGGGAGTGGTGATTATGTTTGTTAACATGATTGTGATGATTGCTTCACAAGTGTATACATATATTAAAAATTTCAAAGTGTACATTTTAAACATACAGTTTATAGTATATCAGTTATACTTTAATAAAGCTGTTAAAAAGGAAATTTACTATTTTTATGAATATCATTGATATCTTGATGTATATGTACATTCATAAACAGAATACACTGCTTTTATGATTGTAGTCTCTTCTTTTACAGAACAGGACAGTTGGGAAACATGACAGCTCCTTGCAACGCTGACTGTGCATGCTCATCTTCGTTTTATTCTGCTATATGTGGAAGAGATGACATTGCATATTTTTCTCCTTGCTTTGCAGGCTGTACACATTCTAAAACATTTAATGATTACAAGGTAATTTTTTAAATTATGCCTTTTTCTCTCCACTAAGGTGTTGAACTTACACACAATGTTTACATTTTCCTTCTAGCTCAGTTAGTTGTCTCTTTGCTTTGCGGATGGTTTCTTTTGCTATGCAGAAGCTTTTTAGTTTTATATGGTACCATTTATTTACTTTTGCTTTTACTTCCTTTGTTCTTTGAGGTCAAGTTCATAAAGTCTTCTCAGAACCCAAGCTCTATAAGTTTAGTACCAATGTTTTCTTCTATGCAGTTTATTGTTTCGGGTCTTATGTGGAGGTCTTTGATCCATTTAGAGTTAATTTTGATAGGGGGACAGTTCACAGTCCAGATTCATTCTTTTGCATGTGACTTTCCAATTTTCCCAGCACCATTTACTGAAGAGGTTTTCTTTTCTCCATTGTATATTTTTCATAACTTTGTTAAAAATAATCTGTCCATATATTTGTGGGTTTATTTCTGGGTTTTCGATTCTGTTTCATTGGCCTGTGTGTCTGTTTTTCTGCCTATAACAAACTTTTTTTCTTTAAATAAGATTTATTTTATTGTTTTTGACACAGAGAGAGACAGAGACATACAAAGAAAAGGGGGAGGGCCCAGAGCAGTCTCCATAGTTGTATGTCAATCAGTTTTTGACATGGTTTCATTCCATATGGGTGGGCAGGGCAGCTATGCAGGGCTGGAACCAGACCAGGGGCTTCTCACATCGGAGGCACACCCCCATGAGCTGGGAGCTGAACCGGGGGCCTCCCATATGGACTCAACATGGTGAGAACTGAACTGGGGGCCACACCCCAGTTTAGCATGTGGGTCCGCATGGGCTGGGGCCAGGATTCCATCCTTGGACCCCAGGGCTGCAAAGTGAGTGCTTAACCCACTGAGCCATTCCAGCTCCCCAACCCCTTAAAATTAAATTTATTGGAGTAACCTATTTTAGTAAAATTACATAGGTTCCAGGTATACAATTCTATAATATATCACATATGTGTTGTACTGTAAGCTCACCACCCAGAGTTAGTTTTTTCTTTCTTTTTTCCATCACCATATAAATACCAAGCTGTTTCCATTATTGACGTTTTTTAGAATAGACTGAATTCGGGGGGCGTGATGCCTCCAGATGTTTTTGTTTTTTTTTCATAGAATTGCTTTGGTGATTCAGAGTTTTTTTGTGGTTCCATAGGTATCTGATCATTGGTTGATCTATTTCTCAGAAGAATGTCTGTGGGGTTTTGATGGGAATTGCATTAAATCTGTATATTGCTTTGGGCAATATGGCTATTTTAACTATGTTTATTCTTGCAATCAACGAACATGATCTATCTTTCCATTAATGAACAAAATAGTCAAATTGTATAACATATGGTACTAAATAAAAATTGAAAGAAGAATATAGTATTTTTGAGAATTTTTATGAGTTTATTTGAGCCAAACAAATGACATATCCTGGGGAGCAAGATTTCAGATGTTCCCAGAATAAAATATTTTTGACAAAAATTATATCTTTTAGAAATTTTCCAGGACAGTTAGCCTTGCCAGAAATAATGGCTCTGAAGGAAAACTGATAATTGCAGAAATATGATTAGTATAATACAATTTGATATTGATACAACCGATTAATGGATAAAATATGCATTGATTTTCAATATTTTCACTTTTTTCTTTAGTCAGCCTAGGTTCTATAGCCTGCAGCTATTTGTTGTATTGGATATCTTTTGTGTGATCTTCAGATCCACTTTTGACCTTTCTTTATTGTTCTGGAAGACTGATCTTTAGGATGAGAGCACTTCTTCCTTCTGGTTTCTGACTGGGTTAAGATAATGAGTTCTAGTAGAAAATCAGAAAGAAGGGGGGAAAAGTGAAGTTGTGTTTAGTTTTTTGGTTCCTTCCTGACCAATGGACTGACTAACTCCCATGCATCTTTCTTGAATTACCAACCCTACAATCCCCCTCAGATTTCATTAGTTCCCAGTCAGAGCTACATTGTGACTCTCATTGGTACTAGACACTGACTTTGTAAACCCTTTACTTCACCAAAAATGTTAATTTTTAAAAATTAATCTACAACTATCTTTGTATGAAGACAAATATGATCCAGGCTGTATTATTATTATTGTTTTTTTATTCATTTTTAAAAAAATTTTTTAAATTTTTTTATTTTTTATTGTTTTTGACACAGAGAGAGAGAGAGATACAGAGACAGAGAGAGAACTGAACTGGGGAAGCTCCCCAGTTCAGCACATGGGTCCGCATGGGCCGGGGCCGGGATTTGATCCTCCGTCCCCGGTGCTGCAAAGTGAGTGCTTCACCCACTAGGAGAAGCCATCCTGGCTTCTCCTATTTTTAATTTTAAAAGACATTAAAGTTAGAACATTGTTTGTGGCCCTTATGTACAATGTCTGACAGTTAAGTTCATAAACTTGCCACCATATTGTGGGTCCTAGACACTGCCTACTCTGAGTAATAGATAACAGCACTGTCATCATTACATATGTGTGCAAAATGAAGTCTTTTCTTTGCTTTATAGTCTCAAAAGCTTCCACAGGTGGGTAACTGTTTGTATTTCAAATCTTAGCAGAAGTTACATTTTACTCATTACATTTTCCTTACATAGCTCTCCAACAATTATTGTAAATATTTTTGGTGGAATTTCTTGAATTAATAGAATTTTCCCTAAAGCAACATACACACATGATTCTTTGTTAGGTAAATAAACCTTTGCCTATCATTACTGTTTTATTTCTAAATAATGCTGGCAGATTTCATGTAAGACCATTTACTAATAAAACAGGCTAGTCTCCCTATAGTTATTGATTTAATTTTTATTTTACAATAAGTATTTGCTTATGATATTTCTAAAAAAAATGTTTACTATCTTAATTTTAGACATACTTCAATTGTTCTTGCATTAATGAAGGACTAACAACCTCAGATGATGAGGGTGATTTTATTGATGCTAGACCTGGGAGATGTGATGCAAAGTGCTATAAATTACCTTTGTTCATTGTGTTAACCTTTTCTACGGTTGTATTTGCTGGTTTTTCTAGTATACCAAATATCTTGACCATCCTTCGGTATGTATATATGATTCATATCATTGTTCATTTAATATTCAAACAGTCAATTTTAGGAAGATTTCACAATATTGTATTAGATAATTTATTCTTTTGTTTCAAGGTAGCAACTGCTATAGGGGACATTGTTACATTATGGAAATTAATGTGTATGTTTAATTCTCTATTTTAACTAATTTATTTCCATTAAGTCTACAGCCAACATTTAGTTGGAATTTAATTTACAATGTGCACAAATATCGAACATATTTTCTTTTATTTATTAGCTATATTAATGTGAAATTCTGTGAAATGTCTGTTTTTTGTCTACTTTTACATTGGGTTTTCTGTCTTCTCTTTTGATTTGTAAGACTTCTTTACATATTATTTATGTACTCATAATGGGGCATCATTTGTCATATATATTCATGGCAAATATCTTTTCCAACTCTACAGCTTGATTTTTCATTCTGATAATGGTATATTTTGAGTGAATTAAGTTTAAATTTTAATATCCTGTTTAAGAAATCTTTGGCTAATCAAAATCATGAGGAAATTTTAAAAAATATATTTATTTTATTGTTTTGACAGAGGGAGACAGAAACAGAGAGACAGAGAGAAGGGGGAGGGCCCAAGGTAGTCTGCATAGTTTTATGTCATCAGTTTTCGACCTGATTTTGTTCCACACAAGTGGGTGGGGACCACTCAGGGTGGAAACCATGCTGGGGCCTCCTGCATGAGAGGCACAGCCCCCCGAGCTGGGGGCTGAACTGGGAGTCTCCCATAAGGGAAGTTTGCCCCAGTGAGAATTGAACTGGAGGCACACCCCAGTTCACCATATGAATCCTCACAGACCAGAGCTACGATTCGATCCTCAGACCCTGGGACTGCAAAGCAAGCCCTTAAACCTACTGAGCCATCCCAGTTTCCATGATTTTTATGTTATTTTAATAAAAAAGTACATAAGCAATAATTCATCTGGGGTAGTTTTTTTGTCTAAAGTAGGGATTCAGTCAAGTTTATTTTACGTGAATGTTAATTGACTCACCACCATTTATTTAGACTATCCTTCCTTACAGCAGTGTACTAACAGGTATATACATGTGGGTCTATTTCTGTACTTTATTTTGTTTGATTGATTTATTTGTGCATCCCTGTACCAATTCACAGTGTCTTAATTGCTATATATTTATGGCAGGCTTTGTTGAAAGCCCACCTTCGAGATTTCCTTGACCATTCTGTGTCATTTGTATTTCTATGTGATTAAAATTACTTAGTCAATATACATTTTAAAACATAGGATTTTGATTGGAATGCCTTCTGATCAATTTGGGAGAATTGCTAGACTTACTACCACAGTCTTGATCAATCAGTGAGGTATAATTCATTTATTTAAATCTTCATTTATTTCTTCCAATAATGCTTCTTAATGTTTTCATGATGGAGGTCATATACCTCCTTCATTAGACTCATTCTTAGATAATTGATGTTTTTGATGTTTAATATAGCTAAGCTGACCATATTTCCTTGAGATAAATACAGAATATTGGGGTGACAAAAATGAGACAGGGTTATGTAATATTCTATATTCATGAAAATGTAAGATAATAAAAGTTTTATTACATGAACATATTGAGCTAACAATTATTCTTCAGTGACAGAACTCATACAAATCTTTAGGTAGATGTGGAGGGGGACTGTATTTCACCACAATCGTAGTATGAATATTTCTCTGATGAAATAATCTTAACACAGCAAATTTTGGTCTTTCAATACCTTATCATAAAACGTCTCACACTCCATGATACAATTTTGTTTTACAACTAAGATAGCCCTCACTGTCTCAACACTTAATCTAGATTTTCAGAGTATAAGAAACCAAAAAACAAAAACAACCTAAACTCACTAAAAAAGAACATAGAAGAGGTGCAAATGAATAACACTAATTTATTGCATATAAAACATACAAAGAAATCACTCATAGATAATTCATATACTGATAAAATACTTATAAAATATCACATGAGCAGTGAAAAAGTCTGCATGGCATACAACACTGAAAACTCTAATGCATGACTGCAGTGTCCAGACTACATAAATTTGTAAATATACACCAAAAAGGAAAAAAAAATCAAAATGAACACCCCAACTGCTATCACAAGCCAGTATATGCTAATGTCCCAATAGAGAGTTCTGCTATAATAAAAATTAAAAAAGTATCTAACAGCCTGTTGAATGAAAGTATGCATCTGTAAAGTCTGAATCAAACTGAATATAAGGCAGAAAGAAGCTCTCTGGGAGGAATGAGGGTAGAAATAACAAGACTCACAGTCACTGCATCCCACACTCCTAAACTGATGGAAGCAAACAGCCAGCTGAGCTCCTTCAGTAGTTCATGTACATCAATACCCTCCTGGCTCCCACACACTAAATGGGTTTAGTGACAGCCTCTTGAATTCCCTGCCACTGCAGACAAGCAAGGGGGTGGCCTCTAATTGTCACTAGCTCAAGGAACCTGGCCTTGACTAGATAAAGTAAATGGAATTTCTCTTTCATTATATTAGGAGTTTTATTAAATGTATTGATTAGCACATAATCTTATGATAAACAAACACCTGCAATTCAGTTTTTTACAAAAAAATAAAAAATGGGACAGAATTGAAATTTTATATTAAAATGACAAGGTAATTTGGGAATATGAAAAAATGGTACTGTACCCTTTAAAACAGTATGTATGGTCAACCTAACTATAGCACAATATAGTATAGTTATTTATTGCTGGTATGAAAAAATGCAATTCATTCTTGTGCTTTGAGGTCATATTCTGTGACTGTGCTCATATTAATTTCTCATAGTTGGTAGATTACTTCAAAATCTTTATGGACATAATCATGATTCTGCAAATAATAATTTTTTTTCTTTTCCAACCTTGATACATTTTTTTCTTTCGCACTGATTAAACTATTCTGTATAATGCTTAATGAAAGGAGTGATTGTTACTATACTTGTTTTTATGCCCATTAGAATGAAGGATTTTGATATTTCATTGATGGATTTGAGATTTGCTGTAAATTTTAACATTGACTGTCTATTATTGTTTGAGAGAAGGAGAGAGAGAGAGGGAAAGAGAAGGAGGGAGGACCCAGAGCAGTCTCCATAGATGTACATAATTAGTTGCAATAGTTTCATTCCACACAGGTAGATGTGGGGGCCTCACAAAGCAGAAACTGAACTGGGGGTCTCCTACATGAGAGGTGAGAATTTTCACCACCATGCCATCCTGGTGGTTACCAGTAGTGCCACAGTTCAGCATATGGGTCTGTACAGGCCAGGGCTGGGATTTGATCCCAGGACCTCACAGTTGCAAGTCAAACGCTCAACTGGTTGAGCTATCCTGGCATTCCCTAGAAATTTGTTATATTTTTGTTATTAATTTTAGATTGAGTTCACTTTTCAGAGAACATATTTTTATGGTTTCATTCCTTGAAAATTTCTTTAGACTTAAAAATGATTTAAAATCTTTGTTTATTGTGGTGGATTTGTCTATTCTTTTATTTCTATCATCTTTTGTATATATTTTGAATCTGTATTACCAGTAGTTCAAAAGAAATTTAGGATTGCTACTACTTCCTGCTCTATTTACCCCTTCATCCTTACAAAATTTTCTTCTAATAACGTTTTTGTCTTAAAGTTACTTTTCTAACTTTAATATTGCTTCATCACCTATATTTTATTAGCATTTTCATAATAAATACTTTTCTATCTTTTTACTTTTAATGTTTCTATGACTCTATTTAAAGTATATCTTGTAAGCCATTAAACGTTGAATTTTTAAACAATTGTTTAACAACTTAGTTTTTAAATTGGAGCATGTATGAGGGCTGTACAGAAAAATTCCAGCCATTGCCAATATAGCAAGAATGGTTACATGGTTAGATACTTTCTGGGCAGCCTTCATAGACTATTAAATTTAAAATAATTGCTGCAATATTTGGATTTTCATCTATTATTTTAGTGTTTGTTTAAAAATTTTTTCTACTTGTTCTTTCTTTATTTCTTTTGAATTGATAGAATTATTCCTAATTTTTGTTTTTTCCTCTATTATTTTGCTAATTATGTGTTACTGTTTTCTTCTTGTAGTAGTCATCTTAGACATTACAGTAATATATATTACTTATTAGAGTCAAATATATATGAGTATTATTTCTCCTTCCTGGACAATGTAAGAAAATAAGAGTAGTTCAATTGCATTAACTCTCTTCTAAACTTTTGTTATTATTGTCATGTATTTTGAGGCTATGCACATTTTAAGTCCTAAAGAATGAAGTTTTACTTACTATATATTTAATATCATAGTACAAGAATCTTTTCATTTTTTTCTGAATTTTTTAGTGATCATTTTCTTCCTCCAGAAAAATTTGTTTTACTGTGGGTCTGCTGAAAATGATTTTTTGTTCATTTTGTTGTTTAAAAATGCCTTTAATCTACTTTATTATAAAATTATATTTTGGCTATTTATATAATTCCAAATTGGTGATTATTTTCTTTCCATACTTTAAATAATTGTTTACCTGTTTTTGACTATAATAAACCTATTTCTCTAGAGGCTTTTAACATTTTCTATTTGTCTTTGGCTGTCAGCAATTTTACTAGGATATTTCTTAATATAATTTTGTTTGTATTTATGCTGCATGGAGTTTTAAATTTTTCTTATGGCTTTAAAAGAAAGGCTTGGTGTCTTTTCCTATTACCTATTAGGGCGGTAAGTATATTGGTTTGTTAGACTGCCATAAAAAAGAATAACAGGCTAGGTGGCTTAAACAACAGAAATTTATTTTCTCACAGTTCTGGAGGCTAAAAATCTGGATCAAAGTACTGGCAGGGTTGCTTCTTTCTGAGAGCTTTGAGGAAAAGATCTGTCTTTGACTTGTAGATGGTCGTCTGCCCCTGAGTCTTCACATTGTCTTTGCTCTCTGTGTACATGTCTTGTCCATATTTCCTCTCCCTATAATAACACCAGCCATATTGGATTACAGCCCACTCAACTTGCTTTCTTTCATTGAGTTACCTTCATAAGACCCTTTATACAATACTGTAGCATTCTAAGGTTTGGGAGATTAGGATTTCAGAAAAAGGCTAACCCTGTGAAAGTGACATGGAATAAAACTAATAAAATCAGATGACCCTTGTAAATTTTTTTGGAAATTCTATATTTTATTTCAAGAAAAATGAGAAGTCATTGAAGGATCCTAGTGGAACAATGAAGTAATCAGAATTTCACCTTAGAAATATTACTATGGCTCTTATGTGGAGAGTGAACTAAAAGGTTAAGGATGGTGGTTGGGAGATACTTAGGAAGTAATTTCAATCCCCTCCTCCCCCATGCCCAGGAAAAAGATACAGGCTTGGGGATAGGCTGTTGGAATTAAAGATGAAAAAAATCAGAGAAAGAAACATAAAAAATAATTATTAAAACAATAACATTATATGATTATTGATTGTGGTGAATGAGGAAAAGGGTAGTATAATATACAGGATGCCTCTTTCAAGGTTTTGGAGTTACAGGCTTTTTGGATGATACTTCTACTTCTTGTGATGGGGAGCTCTAGATGAAGAGCAACTTTTGTGCAAAGCAGGAACTTAAGTGTAGAACTGATGTCTTATATGAAAGATATGGACTGAAAATATAAATTTAAGAGTTGTAAGAAATAGTAGAAGCTATCTTTTACATTTTAGAAGAGTATTAATAAATGCTGTTTATTTCATGAAATTCCTAAATAAAACTATCATAGCCTTACTTGTTAGAATACAAAAAAGCATTTACATTTTTCTTAAAACATTGTAGCTTTTCATTAAAAAATTTTATTATATGTATGTATTATTTATTTTTGTGTTGTTCATTTAAATGATTTTGGAAAATCCTGGGAATCATTATTCTTTTCATCTTACTTTGTATATCAGCTAAAAAGAAGGTTATAATCAATTTGAAGAAATGTATTAATAAATACTTCTTAATGATCATACTTATGATTTATGGTCTGCTCTATGGATATTTCAGAGAGCACCAATATCATATTACATATAAGAAAACTGCTTATGCTAAATGAAGCAAAGCAATTAATTATAGGGAGGCATATGACCATTTCCACTTTATACCAAAAACTTTACGGTATATTAAAGTGTTGTTCTAAAACATGACACTTTACTTCTTTTTTTTTTTTTTTTTTTTTTT
>PVKE010045900.1:0-12451 GCA_004027555.1 Craseonycteris thonglongyai | reverse complement strand
CGAGGATCGAATCCCGGCTCCGGCCCAGGCAGGACCCACGTGCTGAACTGCGGAGTTCCCACAGTTTGGTTCTCTAACTGTCTCTGTCTCTGTCTCTCTCTCTATCTGTCAAAAAGTAAAATAGAAATAACTATGCACTGAAGACAAAACGATAATTTCTCTCTATAAATGTGAAAAGATAAAAAAAAAAAAAAAAAAAGAATTGCAAGATTCAAGAAAAGTATACTCAAAGGTACAGATTTGCAAACAAATATTTAAAAGATCAAAGATAAGTGAGGGTCTCTTTTTAAGATTTATGTTATTGTTTCTGAGAGAAGGTGAAAGAGAGAGAGACAGGGGAAGGGCCCAGAGAAGTCTTCATAGCTTACATCATCAGTTGTGACATTGTTTCATTTCACATGGGTGGACGTGGGGCCACATGGGGCGGGAACCAAACTGGGGGCCTCCATCATGGGAGGTGAGAACCTTCACCTCCACAGTTCAGCATATGGGTTTGCACCGCCTGGGATTGGGATTGGATCCCCAGACTTCAAGGTTACAAGGCAAGCACTCAACCTGTTGAGCTATCCTGGCATCCCTGAGATTTTTAAATTTATGAAGTTCAACCCATTTTTTGGCTTTTCTGGAACCTCATTTTTAAAGTGAGGTATCTTTCTAAGGTATAGTGAGTTTCTAGAACAAATGGAATAAATATTTTTCATATTTTACCTAGTTAATTAAATGAAATATGAGTTTTAAAGGTAAATGATTAAGATTTATAGTTCATAGAGCTTCTATTATTTATTCCTAGCCAGAAATGACCAGATTTCCTGTGTCCTTACACATATTAAAATTTTGTTTCCATTTGCTTTTATTTTATTTTATTTTTTTATTTTTAAAGATTTATTTTATTGATTTTTGACAGAGAGTAACAGAAACAGAGAGAAGGGGGAGGGCCCAGATCAGTCTCCATAGTTGACATTAGTTTTCCATATAGTTTCACTCCACAGGCGGGCACAGGGCTGCGCAGGGCAGGAACTGGGCCGGGAACCTCCCATATAGGCCCTGGCAAGAACTGAACTGGGGGCACACCCCAGTTCAGCATGTGGGTCCACATGGGACAGGGCCAGGATTCGATCCTCGGTCCTCGGAGCTTCAAAGCAAGTGCTTTACCCACTGAGCCATCCAAGCTTTCCCCTTATTTTATTTTTTCAAAGATTTATTTTATTGTTTGAAAGAAGGTGAGAGAGAGTGAGAAAGAGAGAGAAAGGGGGATGGCCCAGAACAGTCTCCATAGTCATACATCATTACTTGTAACATGATTTCATTCCATACAGGTGGATGTGGGGCTGTGTGGGGCAGGAACTAAACTGGGGGCCTCCCACATGGGAGGCAAGAACCTTCACCGCCATTCTGGTGGTTACCAGCTGAGCCGCAGTTCAGCACATGGGTTTGCATGGGCCGAGGCTAGGATTCGATCCCTGGACCTTGTAGTTGCAAGGCAAGCACTCATATCCCTGCATTCCCTCCATTTGCCTTTAGATGAGAGCTTTTTAAAAACAGACTTTTATACAGTGAAGTATGGCAGAGTTATTATGAGCATAAGCTGTGCAGTTCGACTCAGCTCAAATTCTTGATGTACCCCATTGTAACTGACCTTGAGCAGGTTATAATACTTAACTCTATATGTTTGTTTCCCTCTTTCAAAAGGAGTGGTAATAATAGTAGCGATTTTCTCAGGTATTGTGAGAATTAAATGAAATGACTATAAGTGTGGTTAGTGCCTGATAACATGATACTCACTCAAATTTTAATCAACAGAAAGTTCTGAAGTTCTTCATTTTAAGTTCTCTGGTATAATTTTATTGTAATTTTTGCATCTTTTAACTATTTCATAACAACTATACAATAGTGCATAGTCTAATTGAGATTATTTTTTTTTGTACATCTAGATAAAAATACTGTTACAAGACTTGCCTTATCATTTAATTATTTAGAGTCCTAAATTCATTGTGACTTATTTGTATTACTTTTTTCCTAATCTTATTTATACATTTTATTAAAATGAAAAATTACTTAACTTCATCAACTAAGAATCTCAAAGATACCCCCTTTTCTTTTTTCTGCTTTCTATAGGAATCAGTGTGGAATTTTTGTGTTCCTTACGCTCAGATGCAACCATGGAAAGCATTACTGCTTGTTTACATGCATTGCAGGCCCTTCTAGATGTCCCTTGGCCCAGATCTAAAATTGGCAATGATCAGGTGATTTCTTGATTTTTGTTAGGCTCCTATAGATTCCAAGGAACAGGAACAGAAGAAACATGTTCAGTTTACCACAGCGAACAGCGAGTGAACACAGACGTAAAAAGAAAACTAAACAGCTGCACAGCTAGGCCTCAGAACTGGAGTGCTGTCAGCAAGTGTGCTGACCCAGGAGAAATGATGCCTGTGACTATCAGGTCCTATCTCTGCTTTTGCTGTACTTATTTCTGCTGCCACCAGCTAACACTCTGTCTAGCAGCTCTTCGAACATTTTTTCAAGGATGGAAAGGTTCTATATTGCACTGTCCAGTACAGTAGCCACTAGTTACATGTGATATTCCTTTGTCTCTTTCTGCTTCAGTACGCCCTGCTCTTCATATATATATGTATCTTACATTCCATTTCTCCCAGGGAGAATCTACTTGGTTCATGGAATTACTGTCTATTACAAACTATTCCTCTTGGCTGAGTTCTCCCTCCAGGTCTTTTTAAGAGACTTCTGGCTAGCCTATAGGCAGAGTCAGATGCCAATATCTGAACCAGTTGTGACCACGGTAAAAGGATCACTGTATAAAGTATAGCACTTCTAACAGCTTTCCCGAGGACAACTGCATTGGGCAGGCACCCTAGCATTATGTATTACTAGTGTATTAAATTTTTATCACTGACTCTTGGTTGTTCAGAAATGTGGATGGTATGAGTTCCTGTCTATATGGACTATTATTCACCTTATTAACACTATAGTGTTAATCAGGTTTTTACCTGACTTGAATTATACTTGAATAAATTTTAAACCTTGTTTATTCTATGTGTGAAAACAACTATAATGATAGATTTATTCTGTTATTTTCAAAGATAAAAGAAAGCCACTAAAGTAACCCAACAGCAAAGAAAGAGGAAAAATAAAATAGTAATTATCCAGTAATTATTCTTTAGAGAGCTATCCATTCTGTTTATTAACTTTACCACTTTTAATGCCATACTTCTCCATCATTCTTTGTTATTACTAATAAAAACCTTAATATAAATCTGAGATCTTAATGGCAGTTCTGTGGTCTTTTAGTCAAATTTCTCATCTTGTTTTGGAATTTTTTTTTTCTTTTTTTCCTATTAGGACCTATATAAAAATTATCTTTTGTCACAGTGCTATCTCCCACAAGATTGGACAAAAACCAGTCTGGAGTTGGTTTAAGTGGAGCAACTGTTACATAATTTTATTGTACTAACACCTTTTTCTGTGTGTGAACAATTGGTATATTCTCTTCTGAATTTTGTCATAAGATTTAGCATTGGTTTTTAAAAACAAAAAAGTATGTGATTTTCAATACAATCTTTTCTAAATGTTTTCTATGTAGGACTTGGGTATCGAGTTGTTGAATGTACTACATCGAGTAATTTTGACCCGAGAATCACCTTCCATTCAATTGGCTTCACTTGAAGTGGTAAGACAGATTATCTGTGCAGCTCAAGAACATGTGAAGGAGAAGAGACGAAGTGCAGAAGGTGAATTATCCATAATGCCAAATTAATGACCCTTTTTTTTTTAATCATTATTTTCTTAAGTATTACTTATTTGTCTGTATTATTCTGATAATCTATTATGTGTAGCCCAAATGAAACATCTCTAGGTGTGGCTTTAAGTCCTCTCATTCACCTTTACATGTTAGCTTGAATATTGTCAGTAGCTAACTTACTATTCCTTGAGAAAAATGAGAATTGTAAAACCCTACAAGGGGAAAAATAATCCCTTATACCAACTGAGTATTTACACTAGCTTTAAGTGTTTACCAATGTACATGAAAAGAACTAACAATTTTTTAATGATTAGGCTTTGCAAAGTGCCTAAATTGCTTGTTTACAAGTCTGATTTGGTATTGGTGCGTTTATCATTTAAGATTACATTTGACTACATATATAATAACAGTGGATTTAAAACACAGGACTTATTCTCTCATCTAAAATAAAGGTCGAGTGGTGCGCACTACTGAGTGGTGTGGCAGCTTCTTTAAGAAGCTGTCAAGGACAGCAGGGACTTTTTTTCCTCTCTGTCTGTCTGACGGTCACAAGGTCAGTGCTGGAACTACAGCCAGATACTGTAAAGCCAAGAGGGATACTAAGGATTTTTTTTATTCATTGCAATAAGACAATAATGACAGCTACTTTTGCCTTCATAACTGTTTTCTCTTTCAAGCTTTAACAACCAAGTCTTTAGCCATTTAAATGTGTTGCCTACAGCAGAAATGAACTAAATTGCCATCTACCAAGCAAAGTAAACATGAAGCATTTATTCAACACTATTCTTTCTGTCTTTTAGTTGATGATGGGGCTGCTGAAAAGGAAACCCTGCCAGAGTTTGGAGAGGGCAAGGACACAGGAGGACTGGTGCCTGGGAAATCTTTGGTTTTTGCAACACTGGAATTGTGTGTGTGCATTCTAGTTAGACAGCTCCCAGAACTAAATCCTAAACTGACAGGTAGCCCAGGAGCAAAAGCTACAAAGCCACAGATGCTGTCAGAAGATGGAAGTAGATTGGTTTCAGCTGCATTAATTATCCTCTCTGAACTCCCTGCAGTGTGCTCTCCTGAAGGTATGCTGTGGTATATGATGGCTTTCCTTGACTTGGAAGGAGAGAAATAGTTTTATTAGGTAAAGGAGATGATGGTTGTTAATCTTTTTCTCATTAAACCAAATCTAACCCAAAGTTTTGGATAATGTTATTAATTGTCTAAGATTAACATTATGGAAAGCCGGGATGGCTCAGCGGCGGAGTGCTTGCTTTGCAGTCCCAGGGACCGAGGATAGAATCTCAGCCCTGGTCCCTGAGGGCCCATATGCTGAACTGCAGTGTGTTTCCCATGTGGGAGGCCCCAGTTTGGTCCCCGGCTCGAGGGGACATGCCTCCCATATCGGAGATCCCTATCCTGGTTTTCTCCCTGCGCAGCCCCCGCCCACCTGTGTGGAGCAAAACCATGTCAACTGATGACATACAACTATGGAGATTGCTCTGGATCCAACCCCCTTCTCTCAGTCTCTGTCTCTCTTTCTCTCTCTGTCAAAAACAATAAAATAAATCTCAAAAAATAATAACATTATATTCCAGTATTGTGTTTTACTAAAAGGGTGAAAGTAAATATAGAGGCAGCATGTACTACAGATATGGTTGACAGTATTTTAAACAGTTTGGTGGAACTTATTCATTCCTGGGCATTTTTTGGTATTCAATATCTAATGGACTTTTCTGCCTTGATGATGACAGTAGTTTGTCATCATATCTAGTTCTATTTAGAATTAAGTTCATACTTTCAACATAGCATTTTAAGGCTCTTCATAGGCTCTGTTGAGTCCCTACCTTCTTATTCCTTCTGTGTGAATCTTAAATTCAGGAGGCTTCATACTCATCCCTGTTCTATGGTATTGTTCATGATGTTACTTGATCTGAAGTGACCCCATCCCTCCTCTCCTATTTAAAATTTTTGTATTCCTTTGAAGTTCAATTTCAGGACTACCTCATCTTTGAGCCTTCCCTATATATATGTGTATGTATGTGTTTGTTTTGCTTCAATATGTAGATACATAGTTTTCATATGTCATATACAGGCATTGTGTATAATTATCATATATGAAAAAGTTAAATATATTTATAGACCAGTGTCTTAATTACAATAAAATCTAGCATATCATAGATACTCAGTACCTAATACTTTTAAATTAATAAGCATATTTCTGCTTAAATATGTCTGGACCAATTTATATATGTACTATCTTATTTTTAACATGATTTTAAATTTTATTTTTAATTTAAACCTGAATTTCTTGTTTTCACACACTGCCTACACCAAGAGTGGCAGAAAAAGAGACTAGTTGAGGATTAGGGTAAAAATATACTATGCAAGTTATGTTGACTAGCCTGTGGCAAAATTACAATGACTGTTTTAGTTTTAGCCACTTTGATTTTAATTATAACTAACTTTTTAACTCCCCTAGTGGCCATAAAAACTATTTTATACTGAGTGGATTCCTTGAAATAGAGTTCCTTGAAAAAAAATTTAATATAAAATAATTTCAAATGGACAGTGGTGATGATTGTACAACACTGTGAATGTACTTAATGCCACGGAATTGTACACTTTAAGATGATTAAAGTAGTAAATTTTATGTTGTGTCTATTTTACCACACTGAAAAACAAATAGAAGTAAATTCAATATTTGCCAACTACTAAGTAAAACAGAATAAGACAGCAAAAAATTATACTATAACACATTTTAAATAACATCTTTAATTATAACCAAAATATAATCCAATCTTTAAAATCTAAGTTACTTAGATTATCTTGTTATAAACTTTTATGAGATATAATCTTAAAAGCTAGAAATCTTTGACATTGTCTTATTGATTGATGACTTCTTTTTAGGAACTGTATACCTAAAATGAAATAGAGTGTTTTTTAAAATATGTTTTATACGGGGAAGCCGGGATGGCTCAGTGGGTTAAGCACTCACTTTGCAGCCCCGGGGACTGAGGATCAAATCCTGGCCCCGGCCTGTGTGGACCCATGTGCTGAACTGGGGAATGCCCCCAGTTCAGTTCTCACCAGGGTGAGACCCTGACTCATTTCCTGCCCTGTGCAGCCCTGCACCCACCTGTGGAATGAAACTATGTGGAAAAACCAATGATGTGCAACTATGGAGACTGTTCTGGGCCTTCCCCCTTCTCTCTGTCTCTGTCTCTGTATCTCTCTCTCTCTCTCTGTCAAAAACAATAAAAATAAATCTTAAAATATGTCTTATAGGAAGCATCTCAATTCTTCCTACTGTATTGTACCTCACAATTGGAGTCCTCAGAGAAACTGCTGTGAGGTTACCTGGGGGCCAGTTATCTTCAACAGTTGCAGCTTCTGTACAGGCTCTGAGAGGAATATTATCTTCTCCCATGGCCAGTGCAGAGAAGAGCCAGACAGCTTGGACTGACCTTCTCCGTAGTGCTCTAACAACGATTCTTAACTGTTGGGATCCAGGTAATTAAAACTCTTTGGAAGCAATTGTTCAGTTCATTTTAAAAAACAAAAGGGATAGACAGTTTTTTGAGAATGAGCTATTTACTTGGTCTTGCTTGGCAGTCTCACCTAGAAGAAACCATATTTACTACATACGTGTTTAGAGAATATATACAAATAGAAACATCTCTATGTTCTAGTATCTTTATATATTTTAGTGTATGTATTTGTTTTAGTATCTTTAACCTTTAATACAAGTAAATGACTGGCAGACTGTATGTTGATAGTGAGAGACCTCCAGAAGTAATAATATGTTAATTTAAAAATATAGTATGATCCATGACTAGCTGACAGAACTTTTTAATATGCAAGTATACTGAAAAGTGCATAGCTAGGCATTATAAATAAAACTGATCTGGTTCATATGCTCACTCTAATACTTGCTAGCTAACTAACCAATTTACCCAACTTCTCTGAGCCTTAGTTTTCTCATTAACAAAATAAGGATATTATGTTGCGGGAAATTGTTAGAGCAGTAACATAATACATGAAAAGCCATCTCGCTTATTACCTGGAATATATCAATAATTGATAGCTAGTATTATGTTCAGTATCCATTAAAATTTGTTTACTCTTGTTATTTTAATGTAGTTTTCACTTTAAATATATGTTAATAGTGATTGTAAAAAGCCTAACCTTTAGACAAATTACAAATTATCTCCATCTTTCTTGTTCTTTTTATAAATGTTACACACAGTTCACCATATTCAATTTCATATGATAAACAGGTTTCAACTCAATTCAGCATTCATTGACCACCTACTTTGTACCCAGAGTTGGGAGTCTGGTACCTATAAATTGCTGTAGGATATGATTAATAACATAAGATACTCCTTGAAGGCCAAAGTAATACCTTTATCACTTTGTCTCTAGAACAGTAAGAGACTGGCAAAAAAAATGAGACTAATCAGCTCTATTTAAGTGAATCAGAGTGTCACAGGTAGGGTTCTCTGGAGTGAAGAGGGAGGGAACATCAAATATATGGTGATAGAAGGAGAACTGACTCTGGGTGGTGAGTACTCAATTCAACACATAGACGATGTAATGTAGAATTGTACACCTGGAACCTATGTAATTTTTACCAACCAATGTCACCCCAGTAAATTCAACAATAAAATTCTTTTAAAGAAGATGTCATTAAAGATTATGACATAAAAAAATAAAATGTTAAGAATGTACTAACAGAATTTACTGATAGTTTGGTTTAGGAGTTGAAAGGATAGGGTGACTAAAGCACTCATACTGCCATACAAATACTAAAGTGAGCATTTTCATGGGAATATAGTGAAGTTGAATGTAAATGCCTATAGAGTAATCAAGTGGAACAGAAGTATGTAGGGGTCTGGAATTCAAGAAAGTAATCTGGACTAGAGATGACTTTATTAGACTACATATATGTGAAAGTTGGTATAACCTGTAAAATGGTTGAAATCACCCAACTTGAGCTTTTGGTGCAGGTGGGAAGAGATTTAGAAGAGAATGCCATCACAGAAGCCAGAGGAAAGAGTTTTAGTGGCAAGAGAACGGCCAGCAGTGTAAAAATAGTATTGAGGTACAAATAAGAGATAAGGAAGGGGAAGGATCACGTATAGGCTCCAAGATGAGACCAGTGTGAGTTCATGTTTGTGGGAAAAAAGAAGTTAGAAATGGAGTTGGAGTTGGAAGTATTAGGAAAGGAAGTAACATCCCTTTTTAGGCAGGAATTCACAGTGAATTTTCAAAGGATTACCTTCTGCCAGTGAGAGCAAAGGAAAAAAGATAGAGTAGTTGGTATCATTTTGTGTTGTGAGTGATCATGAGTTTGCCTCTTTCATTACACAAAAAGATGTTTTTGTGTGTGTGTCAAGGTATGGAGGTTAGGACTGAGGATTTCAACTAGCTACTGAGAGAGAAACGAAAGGAGATGATCATCACGAGGAAACCATTTGCTTCATAATAAATATTCCCAAAACTTAGTGGCTTAAAACCACAAACATGATCTGATAATTAATGGGTCAGGAATTCAGAGCATCATAACTGGATGTTTCTGGCTCGGGGTCTTTTATGCTCTTACCGTTAGGATATTGGCCAGGACTGCAGCTAGAGGATCCATTTCCATGATGACTCACTCAAGACTATTGGCAGGAGGCTTCAGTTTTTGGCTGTTAGGCCCTATTTCCTTACCACATAGGCCTCTCCATTGGCCTAATGCTTCGAGAATCTACCCTAAGTAAAAGAGAATGGGAGGGATACCAGGGTGGTTCAACAGGTTGAGTGCTTCCCTTGTGGCCTCAAGGTCCAAGGATCAAGTCCCAGCCCTGGCCCATGTGGGAGTCCCCCAGTTTGGTTTCCGCCCCATGCAGCCCACATCCACCTGTGTGGAATGAAACTATTGCACAACTGTGGAGACTGCTCTGGGACCTCTGGCTTCTGTCTGTCTGTCTCTCTCAAACAATAAAAAATAAATCTTTAAAAAGAGAGAGAGAATGGGAATATAGTCATAAACTGCATAACTACATTGTGGTCAATAACAGACCACATATACAATGGTAGTCCTGTAAGATTATAATTGATTATAAGCAAAAAAAAATTTTTTTGTAATACTGAAGGAAAAGGCTAGACCAGGCTATAATGTTGAATTTACTAATAGCTCTGGGTGATTTACATACAGGAAGAGGCTCAGGATGTTGTCTACCAGAGGCTGGGGCCAGGCTTTGGCAAGAGAGTAAAATGGGGAAAAGAGAAGCTGGAGAACCTATTCCCACACCCACCATGCCTACCCCTGCATGTACAAATGCACTTCCCTTCCCTCCACTTTATCTTTCCTCACAGCCCTATTCTTCTCTTCCTCTTCCCCTTCCCCACTCTCCCATTTATTATTTCTAATGTCAAACTTTATCTCTCTGGGTCTTTCTTATCTCTATTCTCCCTTTCTCTCCCCTTTTCTTCCCTTTTTCCCTCCTCCTGACTTCTACTTTCCCTTCAAAGGTGCCTCCCTCCACACCCATTCCCACCCAACACGTGTGTGCCTACATTCTCATGAGTGTGCGTACACACATACACTTTATCTTATATACTGTATTTTTACCATTTGGATACAGAAATACTTACCATTGTGTTATATAGTTGCCTCCAGTATTCAGCATAGTAACATGCTGTACAAATTTGTAACCTAGGAGCAATAGGCTACACCGTATAGCCCAGGTGTGTAGAAGGCTAAATGTGTGTAAGTGCACTTACATGATTTTCCCACACTATTGGAATTGCCTGATGCATTTCTCAGAATGTATCCCTGTTGTTGAGCAAGGCATGACTATAAGGGAATTTTAGAAGAAATGGGAGGAGGAATCTAGGACAGTTTTATCTTACTAAGAATAAAGACATTTTTTTTAAACAGACTAGCTTACTGTTGTAGTTTCAAGTTGCTATAAATGACTGAAAATAACTTGACTGTGTGGGAAGTAGTATAGCATCATGGTTAACAGTTTGCTGTCTGTAATCAAACTATCTGCCTTACTAATTATGTGACTTGAGCAAATAACTGAATTTCTTTTCTTAGTCTCTCATCCATAAAATGGGGGAAATAAAGAGTACCTACCCCATGGTACTGTGGTGAGGATTAAATATTTAATATATATGAAGTGCTTATAATAGTACTGTCATAATTTTTAGTGTTGACCATGTACCTGTTTTACTATAAAATTATATCTCAGTGCCAAAAAGTGTGCTGGTACATAGTAAATGTTTCTTAAATATTTGTTGAGTGAATGTCACCAAAACTCCCTCCCACCCACATATATAATATATATTTTATATAAATAATATGTATATCACTTTCTCATAAGTAGCAATCTATTATACAAGTTAAGTTGAATTTGCCATTTCTTTTCAAATACATGTACTGATTTTTCATAGCAGGTTCATTAGAATTATTTAATGAGAGCATAACTTTGGAAAATGAATTACACTCTCATAGAAAAATCCTTCAAATGATTAGTGGTAAAGAAGACCTAAAGTTTTGCCTTTTGGGATACAGACTTCTTTGGTTCTTAAACAAAAGAACCTTTGACCCTCCCCACTTTTCCTACCTAAAAGATTCAGGTGGAAAAACCTACTCCAGGAAAGAACTCTTAACATACTAATCTGAATTGAGTATGGTAGAAGGGAGGGTGTCAAGCAGGGGTCTTCTACCACAGACCAGCCCCCACCCCACCCTGGCTTATTTTGGGTTTCCTAGCAAAACTTTACCTGCCTGTATGTTCCCTCTTCCTCTATTACCTATAAATGGCCCATTCTTACTTTTGAAATCTAGGACCCTCTTCCCCTGTTTTCTCCTTTCTCCAAAATGACATACATACCCAATTTTGCCTCACAGTCTGAAATTTTCATGCTTAATGTGAATTCCCCTTGCACATACACTACAATTTGATTTGGGGGGGATGTTGGGAAAGCTCAGCAGTTGAGCACTGGCCTTAAAATCTTGAGGTTCAGGGTTTGATCCCTCCTGGCCTGTGGAAACCCATGTGCTGAACTGCAGCACATCTGATAACTGTCAGGATGGCATAGCAGCAAAGCTTCTTGCCTTCCATGCAGGAGGCCCCGGTTTGATTCACATGCTGTGCCACCCCACATCCACCTGTGTGGAATGAAACCATGTCACAAATAATGATAGACAACTGTGGAGACTGTTCTGGGCCCTCTCCCCTTTTTTCTCTCTTTCACTTTCACACACCTTCTCTGAATAAAATTAAAAATAATTATTTAAATATTACCTAAAAATTTTTTTTTAATTTTCTTCTGTTAATCTAGCTCTGTTAATTTGCATATTAGCCCAGCTATGAGAATTTAAAGCTGGGAGGAAAAGTGTTTTTCTAGCCCCCCACCATGGCCTGTGCAGGTATTTTTCTGATTTTTCTGTACTGTTAAGAAATGGCATATGCAGTACAGTGCTAAGGTTTTTTTACTTGACACATATATTATCAAAATATGAATACTTTAAATTTAACAAAGAAAAAGCAGCTGTCCAAGCATTTCTGCATTGCTCCACAATAAAAATAGTAATATGCTAGCTAACACAAATTGAGTATTATGTACAACATCCTATTCTAATGGATTAACTCATTTAATCCTCATAACCTTATAAATTTTAAGTACTCTGTGTGTGTGTGTGTGTGT
>PVKE010045899.1:0-12452 GCA_004027555.1 Craseonycteris thonglongyai | reverse complement strand
ACCAAACCATTGAGTGTGTCCATAATGCTGGTGCCCTCTCCCACCTCCCCTCCCTCTCTCCTTCCCCCCTCCTCCCCCTCCCTCCGGCAATCACCAAGCTATTGAGTAGCACTCCATTTTTAATAACCCTGAACTGTGAGCTGTCACGCTGTCTTTTTTTCCGTTGGCAACACTTTACTGCACAAATAATGCAAAATTCAAATCTTGCGTGAATTTTGGGACAAAAGTTGAAAAACTAGTTTATTGTAATTTCTGGCAATAATTCTTTTCAGTTTGTAGGATCAGAGGGAAATTATAGAGGTTGTTTATTATAGTAAACTTTAAATATGAAAAAAGTAGAGGGGATGGTATTATGATCCTCTATATATTCATTACATAGATCTAGCAAATGGGGAAATCAGATAAAACTCATACCATACAAAGAAATATAGAAATACAAATTGTGACCTAAGTTGGATTAGGGGAGAGGGGATTGGGGAAACCTGTGAGAAACTAAAATCTGTGGAGTAGGAGAAGAACATTTCAGTTTGTGGGAACAATATATGCAAAGAGTAAGACGAGAAAAATCCTAGCTGAGTTGGAAGCCTTTAAAGGTAAGAGGAAAAAGGGGCAGACAGATGGTGGAGCTTTTTGCAGCCATGCAAAAGATTTTGGTTTTCATCCTAGGAATACTTTAGAAAGATTGATTTACTTTTCTTGTGGAAAAAGGAATGGCAGAGGGAAGAGGGAGAACCAGAGTGGAAATGGGAGACAAATCAAGAGGTCATTGCAGTGACAATAGGCAAGTGTGAACTTGAATTGGGTTGGTGGTGATGAAGATAGAAAAAGTGAATAGATTCAGGTAGATTTTGGTTATAGACATAGAATTTGTTGATGGAGAGGATGCAAGGATTTGTTGAGAATACCGATGAGTATAGATAAATTCTGTTGTTGACGATGCCAGCGTTTTTCAGGGGACATTAGAATGGTCAGCCTTGCCCTTCCCACAAATTTATGGTTGTTTTGTGCATTTTAAAAAATGAGATATAGGAATGCTGGCTAGCTCAGCGGTTAAGTGCTTGCCTTGCGAGTGGGAGGTTCAGAGTTCGATTATCTGCCCCTGTCCCTGCAAACCTATATGCTGACCTGCAGTGCAACTGGAAATAGCCAGGATAGCTCAACGGCGAAGGCTCTCACCTCCCACGTGGGGGGCTTCCATTTGGCTCCCACCTCACATGACCCCACATCCACCTGTAGAATGAAACCATGTCACTAATAATGATGTATAACTATAGAGACTGCTCTGGGTCCTCCCCATTTCTCTTTCTCTCTCTTGCTTTCACTCAAAAAATAAAATGAATCTTAAAAAAATGAGACATAGGGGAAGCTGGGGTGGCTTAGCAGGGTAAGTGCTTGCTTTGCAGTACCAGGGACCGAGGATCGAATCCCAGCCCTGGCCTGTGGATCCATACGCTGAACTGGAATGTGCTTCCCATGTGGGAGGCCTCCAGTTTGGTTCTCACTGGGTTGTGCTTCCCATACAGGAGGCCCCTCCCTGGCTCAGTTTCTGCCCTGCACAGCCCTGCACCCACCTGTGGAGTGAAACTATATGGAAAACTAATGCTGTCAACTATGGAGACTGCTCTGGGCCCTCCCCCTTCTCTCTGTCTCTCTTAAAAACAATAAAATAAATCTTTTTATAAAAAGAGACATAAAAACTTAAAACTGTAAAACAATTGAGCACTGATTAACCCTTATTCCTCTCTTGGTAGGCCCTGTGGGGGCTTCTAGTTGTCTTTTGTTGCAAAAGGCCATTAAAAACTAGCCAGCTAGGTTGAATATCCTGTTACTAAGAGTCATAAATAACAAGAAAGTTGACAGCAGAAATTTCATGGTCAGTCTTTTTCTATTCCCTAACGAATACTTTAGGAAATCATAGTATCATGCCTACTTTCATTTTTGCTTCCTGTTTGAAAAATTTGAAAATAAAATATTCTTTGTATAGTCTTCCTTTTCAATACTTTCTTTCTGATCTACCTTTTAGAGTTACATCTTTGATAGTAATATATTGTCTCCATTTTGTTGACTTATGTTCCACTTTCTCTGGCACAGTCTTTAATAATTATTGTTAAAGTATATATGCTTAAGATAAAAATTATAGTGATAGAGAAGTGTGTGAAGTAGAAAGTGAAACTGTCTCATTTCTTTGCAATATGGTCTTCCCAGAGGAAGTCATATATTCTGGGTCCACACAAATATCATACTATAAGTATATTTCTGCAACTTTTTCATATAAAATATCATTGTTCATGTACATATATAATTTAGCTCACAAAAAAATTACTACATAGTATTCTATTGATTTGTAGCCTATGATTCCTTTTTTGTTAAAACAAAAAAAAAGTACACACACAGACATAACCACAGACATACATTCATAAAGTATGTAAAAATAAGCACCAAAGTGTCAAGTGTGGTCAATTTTGGAGATTAATAATGAGGGAGGAGATTTGTTTTTAAACCTTATGCACTTCTGATCTCTGGATTTTTTGGTAATGAATAATATTAACTGTGTTATCAGAAAAGATTATAAAGGACCCTTCCACTGGTATAACGTTACAGTCAACAAAGCAATTTTACATCTTTCATTTCATATTATTTTCATGTATTTGTGGGATACTCATGAAACATATCACTCACACAAGTGAGGATTTGAAGTTACATTACTAGAGTCCAAGGTCACATGATCAACAAAAGCAGAACTGGAGATAGGAGGCTGATCTTCTCTGGATCATGTAGTTCAAAGTGGCTACTTGACTGTTTTTACTACAGATTTTTCCCTTTTTAGCCCATGTGCCCTTCTAAGTAGAGAAGATAAAGATGTCCTTAATGACTGCAGTATTTTTCATCTCATTCGGAAACTTGGCAACTGTTGATAGCCAAAACACTTTGAATAAGGCCAGTGAGTTCAAGACACAGCATAGTTCTTTCAGGGTGGGAACATGTCATTGCTGTTTGGTAGGACACACTACCCCTCTGAGCCTGGCCCCAAACAGGCCACGTCTTAGGCTCAAGAAGCATTTCTACACTCTGTGTATGTTTATTTGCTGGCTCACCCAATGATTCTTCATAAACACTCTGGCTTTATGCTGCCCTAAAGCCTTACTTAACCTTGGAAGAGATTCAGACATAGAATCTACTATTAATATTTCTTAAGAAACTATCACATTGTTCTAAGAAACTATTCCACAATATATTGAGTACTGGCAAGATAATACAATTTACAGAGCACAAGATTACGCATGGTCCATGAGCTGATTAAAGAAGCAAGTTCTAAGGGAAGCACCTGAAAATAGAGTTAGCCACATACACAAAGGTCCCTGACAAAACAAACAAACAAACAAACAAAAAAACAACAAATGAACAAAAACATGTTGGCATCCCTGGGTTTTATAACATCTTGCACCTTATCTACCAGGTGGCCTGTTACCAATAACTCCCCTAAAGACAAGAGATGGAGAAAAGCTCCCTGTCCCAGGCAGCCCCACGAGCAGCGAACACTACCCATTTTGTCAGTAACAAATGCTCACTAAGTGCCTACCATGCATCACGCACTGGGCCTGCCCTGAGTGTTGAGCCATTAGTTGATCTCATTTTGTCTTTTCCTCTTTATTACCCACTTATGAAATACCTATTGTGGAATTGATTATATTACATTTTTATAAGAAAGACCTGTATCAAAAAAGTAATATAATCTATCTAGACCCTTTGCCGCAAGGAACAGAACATTAAAAACTCCCAAATGGAATAAAATTACATAAGATTAGGCAATTTATTGTCATTTTAAAAACTGAGATACCAAACATAGAAAAGAGCATATGAAAAAATTATGTACAGTTTAAATAATAACAAAAAGCAAACATCTCTGAAACCATCACAGAGGGAAAATAGTATATTTCCAGAATTTCCAACACGCCATGTCTATGCCTCTTTACAATCCCAACTCTACCTAAAAGTGGGAGGTGATCATTTCCTTACTTTTGCTTATAGATTTACCACCTATACGTACATTTCTAAACTACTAACGTTCACTTTTATCTGTTTTTTTAACTTTTTGTGAATTAAAGTACGGTAGCCTCTTAGAATTGTTCTGTCATCTCTCTTGTTTGCTTTTGTTTGGAAGATCCATCTATACTACGTCCACAACAACTTATTTATTTTGATTGTTTTATAATATTCCACTGCATGAATATACCATCTATAACAATGTAGTTATTCACTTAAGTGCTGATGGACAGTTGGATTGTTCTCAGTTTCTGACTCTTGCGAGCAATGCTGGAATGAACATTCACGTACCTGTATTCTGGTACACATGGGGGAGTGTTTCTGCAGGGTGTGTTCCTAGAATAGATGGCACACAATGACATGTACACATTCTAGTTTGCTAGGTAATGTTAAATGTTTGCTCTAATGCTTGAGTCAATTTACACTACTACAAGATTTCCCAGTGTTCCTTATCTCTGTAACACTTGGTATTTCCAACTATTTATTTTTTGTCCCTCTAATGAATATGTAATGGTATTTTTAACTGTAGTTACAATTGGCATTTCCCTAACCATTACAAGCTTTTTGCAGCTTTTCATCTGTTTATTAGCCATTTGGAGATTCACTTTTATGAAATGCCTAGTCAAGCCTTTTGCTCGTTTTTTTATATGCAGATTGTCTTTTTCCAGTTGATCCATAAGATTTCATTACTATTTATTTCACTTTAACTAACAAATATATATTGAGTGCCTGCTATGTTCTGGGCATATTTTAGGTATTTGGGATACATCAGTGAACCAACAACAAAGACCCTGAACTTACATTTTAAGGGGAGAGAGAGATAATAGACAGTAAGTATTGTAAAGAAGTAAATAATTAGGTGTGTAAGGAGTAAAAGAATACTTTTTTTTTTTTTAAAGGAGAATACATTAAGAGGCATTAGAAATGGTAGAGGTTAAAGAACTGTTGCTCTCACTTAGCTGTAACCTTTGAGCAGTGACTTTAAGGAGTGGCCTGAACAGTGAGCTAGGAGATCAAAGTAGGTCATGAGGTCAGAGAGGTAAGTGGGCAGGTGACAGATCCTAATAGGCCTTTGGGTCTCTGTAAGGACTTTGGTTTTTTACTCAGAACTGAATAACCACGTCACACGTTCCCTAAAACACCTGCATTAGCTGATGACTGAGTCAGACCATTGAATACCCTGGGATAATCAACATAAGGCAAGAAAATACAGATTAAGAAAAAGAGGAAGTAATGCTCCCTTTTCAACTATAGATGTCAATAGCCCTGAAATTAGGAAAATTATACCTAAGACCTAATGGACTATGTTACTAATGGACTAACGTCAGATGGGAAGCATGTGTGTACCTGTACATGAGTTCTCTTATGCTGCCTTGCATACATTTTTGATAGTTGGTTTTGCTAGGAGAATATTGCTTAAAAACTTGGTTTGATAAGATTATTGATAATGGTCAGAAATGAACTTACATATTCAATAGTCACCGATTGCTTTTAAAACTCTGCAGTTCACTTTCCAGTGATTCTCCATGTCAAATCTTGGGCCCAATTTAACCAATATCCTCATGTCCATCATCAAACCTTAATATATTTATTTTTAGTCATTCAAGAAACATCCAAACAGGTATTGAGAACCCTTGGGACCTAAAGAATTCTCCCTGGAGGTACCCTCTCAAGGTTTTTCCACAATAGCTCATCCCTCTAGAGTACTCTTCTCTCAAATTCATTCTTTTGGGGGGAGGAAGGGGATTATATTTCTCAATTTGATAATTTCTTATGTATAGATTTTATTTTTTTTAATGGCGGCAGCTTAAGAATCTATTTAATTCAAACCAATATTGCTATGCAAAACTAAGTCTCTCAAAATTCTTCCCAGTATGTTTGCATTGTCTGGTCACCCCTTCTCGTGTATTGAATAGCATCTGTGTGAAAGAGCCAATATCCACAAATATTTTGCTTTGACATATGGATCAAAACAAATCAACCCCTCCTTATATTTAAAGTTCTTGAGTACTCCTTTCTCCTTTGTCTCCTTTCCTCAGCAATTTGCTTCTTCTTATAGCCAGTCACTTATCTTTCTCTCCTCAGTGATGTTTGGTGCTCTATGTATGCATTGAATTAATTTGTAGCAGATGTCAGAGGTAAGATGCCGAGATGAATTTCAAGTTTCATCAGACTCCTCTGATGCTGGTGTATTGAAATAGTCTTTTACCTGGCTCTTGTCTGCAGTTTCTCCTTCTTCAATCCCTCTTTCCTGCAATTGCATAATCAATTTTTCTAAAACTGATTTTGTCACCCTGATTGAGAAATCCCTACTCTTTGTACCATCAAAACTAGACTCTAAGCTCCACATGTAAGAAAGAGACTACCACTCAATTTCTTAAACAAGAAGCTAAGTTTATTGCTTGCTAAGCAGAACAAAACTGTTCTTATAGGGCACAGGCTCCTTGAACAAAGAAATCTGCTTATCTTATACAAGGTTTAGGAAACGGCAGATTTCTAGAATTTGTGAACTTTCGGAAATGGGAATTAGTTGAGAGTTGGCGTAATTTTAAGCATAGCAGTACAGTTATTGAGGTGAAGCTATTCCAATTGGCTGACTTTCAGAATTATGGGATCGCAACTGATTGCTTCAGAAGTGATAGTTTATCACTGATTAGTTGGCTTTTCATGTCATGGTTACTGAAGCAAAGTTGTCAGTGGTCAACTGGGACAGATTTCAATCTGTTACTAGTAGTTTCTTATTTAAGGCTTTTGTGCATGGCATTCCATTTCTTAAAGGCAGATTGTAGCATAAGAAAAAAAATTATATAAATGTATTTAATATTTTTGTTATGCATAGAAAAGAAACAAAATTTAAAAGACAAAAAGTTTTTCTTTTTTTTTTCATAGTGTACATGAACAACTTGGGTTATTGATGGTCCAGAGAACACAGTTTGGGAAACAATACTTCAGATAATCAGAGGCAGACAGAAAATCAATATTTGTTTGGCTTACTTCACAATATTCTTAAATCACGTATCTATCCAAAAATAGCAACTTGAATAAACTCAAGTCTGAGACATGGTCTAACTGTGGGGCAACTTATTTCAAAGGCCAAGCAAGTAGATAGATACATAGGGGATTCATTAAACCACAACTGATTTTATGGAGACCAGATCATCATGTGTTTAGGTGTCTTTAAAGATGCTTAAAAGCACTTGGAGAGAAGGTGGTGCATAAAATAAAAAACAGATGTTTTTCCTCTTAAAAATCAAAACACCCCTAATCCCTTTTTTTAGCTCCCAGCTCTGCTCAAGCTTTCTTGATGAGACAACTATTCTTATTCAAACCCTATGTAATCTAAGAAGGCTAACTTTAATGAGTCCACATTTTTTTTACTTTAAAACTGCTTGCCATTGTTCATACCAACAGAATTTCACAATCTTTCCAGAGTCATAAGCACATTTATTCTAGCTAGAAGCTACTTCATTCTCCCTGCAGATGTACAGTGAAGTTCTCTCTATAACGTATTTTATTTTCTTAGAGTCTAAACCTTTATTATAGATTCTTGTTTTTAAAGATTTATTTTTATTGTTTTTGACAGAGAGAGAGAGAGATACAGAGACAAAGAGAAGGGAGAGGGCCCAGAACAGTCTCCATAGTTGCACATCATCAGTTTTTCTACATCGTTTCATTCCACAGGTGGGTTTGGGGCTGCACAGGGCAGGAACTGGGCTGGGGTCTCGCCCCGGTGAGAATCGAACTGGGGGCACTCCCCAGTTCAGCACATGGGTCCGCACGTCCGGGGCCGGGATTCGATACTCAGTCCCTGGGGCTGCAAAGTGAGCGCTCAACCCGCTGAGCTATCCCTGCTTCCCCAATGCCAGATTCTTTATATTTCCACTACAATTTGAGATTCAAAAATGAACACTTACTAAAAATCATACTTAGTAAATATGGCTATTGGCAGTAAAAGACAACCAAAAGAGGTATTTCTGGTTAAAACTGTTGGTTTGAAAGTACATATTCAATAACAATAAAACAAAAGCAAAGGGATCTTTTTAATGTCATAGAGCAAAGAAAAAACTGGATTGGAAAAAGCAACACAATCTTTAGAAGTTGAAAAGCAGATGGAAATTGGTAATTGGCCTAACAGACCTGAGAATTCTGAAATCTAAGCCAGAGCTGGAGAAAGACAAAAAGCCATATATAAACTATATCATGGAATCTGTAAAAAAAAACAAACCGGTGAGGGGGACTCAGGAATTAGCAGCAGCAGTTAACTCTGGAAGTGGGGCTGGAGGTGAGGCTAAAAACAGGATTGGGTGAAACCTGTTTAAGTATTTGTCCCTTAAACAGTCCCTATTTCAAGTATCTGGGCAACTGTTTCTCCTTATCCTAACAAAAAATAGGAGTTTTCATCTCTAGATGTAGTTTTCCTCAAAATTTCTTAACTGAGGGACACTGGGCTACTTAAAGGCAGGGACACTGTATTAAGCAAATGGGAATTAAGTTAAAGTAGACATACAGAAGTTTTATTTCTCCAGCCTTGTGCCCCAACAGGGGACCCTGAAGGCTGGCATTCAGGCTTTTAAGCTGCAGGCAGTAGGTCAGAAGAACCGTATGTAGCAAATCTGATTGCCTCAGAGAGGAGACTTCAATAAAACAACATGTTTTGAGATTTACATGTAAATTTCCCAACTACTCATCCTATGTTGAATCCCATAATCTATAATTGCCTCCAAAATTCATTTTTTATTCAATATGAGTGAGTAAGCAGCTTCAGAGACTTGAGAAATATGTGAAAGACAGAAGCCAAACAAACAAACTTGGAGTGAACAGAAACTATATACTTTTAAGAAAACTTAAAAAAACAAAAACAAAAAATAACAAGCAAACACCTACCTTTCATAATTTCAGAGATGTAAGAGAATACAATACATGTATGTAATAAGAATAGAATGGTGCTAAAAACATTTAGAGGACAAAAGAGTTCTTGGAAATTAATAACATGATAGCAGAAATTAAAAATGCAATCAAATATTGGACAATAAACTTTGGGAATCTCCCAGGAAGTAAAATATTTAAGATAAAGAGATAGAAAAGAGAGAAAAGTTAAAAAGAAAAACAAAAGGACTTGTCTAGGAGATCTAACATCCTACTAATGGAATTTTAGGAGAAAGCAGAGAAAATGAATAGAATCAGATAAGCATTCATCACAAAATAATTCAGTGTCCTCCCCCCTCGCCAGCCCCACAAAGGAATGACACAGATTTCTAGATGAAAGCGTTCTATCAGGTGATCAGCTGGTAGAAGGACCCTACCCACAGTGAGAGGCATCATGGTGCAATTTTGAAGCACTGGAGGTAAAGAGATTTTTTTTTTAGAGAAAGAACAGACCAAGAAGAAAAACTCAAATGTCATTGAACTTCTGAAAAACAACTGGAAGCTGGATGATATGTCATCACAAACTTTATCTCCTATCCAGTCTTTATCAGGAAGTTTCTAGAGTATGCACACTTCCAGAAGAGGGAGTATGCCACAAAAGGAAAATGACAGGACCAAGAAAATAAGGGATCCCATTGAATATAGGAGAGAAAGGACTCCCTAAGATGATGATGAAAGGAAGAGACAAAAATGTTAATTCAGCTCTTTATAATAAGTTTAGCTTGATATCGGTTGGTCAAGGGTTAGAAGGTTAATCTTGTAGCAAAATTATGAGTTCTTAATATTTTACTGGAAAAATAACTGTGACATTTTCCAAATAGTGTGTGGTGGTTTTAAAGCATGTATACAGATTCTTTGAAATTCCTTCCTTCAGGAGGTAAATTCCCTCCCATGATTGTGTACTGGACTTAGTGACTCATTTCTAATAAATAGGGGAAAAAATGAAAGTGCTGATATGCATCTTCAGAGCCTAAGCCATAAAAAGTGTTACAGCCTCCTCTCTCTCTCTCTCTCTCTCTCTCTCTCTCTCTCTCTCTCTCTCTCTCTCTCTCTCTCTCTCTCTCTCTCTCTCTCTTCCTTTCTCCTCCATTACTTTCTGATGGAATTCAACTGCCAGGTTGTGGGGACAATCAAGCAGTGACTAGAGAACCCCACGTGGTGCGACATGGAAACCTTCTGCCCATTGCCATGTGCGTGGCCTGTCATGGAGATAAAGCTTCCAGCTCTAGTCAAACTTTCAGGTGGCCGCACCTGACTCTGCCAACTCCCTGATTACAGCCTTGAGAGAAATCCTGAATCAGAACCACTCAGCTAAGCTATTCCTTAATTCTTGACCTACAGAAGCTAAGACAATGTAATTGTTGTTACAAGACATTGAGTTAAGAGGTGATTTGTTACACAGCAAAATGTAACTAATACATAGATTGCCCTTTAAAATTTGCTAATTTATAACTAAGATCTATCCTCCTCTCTGATGCTGGGTGACATTACATTTCATTTTCTCTACTTAAATGTTATAGGCTCCTCTTTCCCTGCTGGCCAAGAGACAATTTTGGTGAGACTTTTACCCTGTATTCATGGGTAAAAAGAACTGTAATTTTGATGGGTTAAGAAACTGGGATATTTTTTTTTTAAGATTTATTTTTATTGTTTTTGAGAGAGAGAGAGAGAGAGAGAGAGATACAGAGAAAGAGAGAAGGGGGAGGGCCCAGAACAGTCTCCATAGTTGCACATCATTGGTTTTTCCACATAGTTTCATTCCACAGGTGGGTGGGGCTGCACAGGGCAGGAACTGGGCTGGGGTCTCGCCCTGGTGAGAACTGAACTGGGGGCACTCCCCAGTTCAGCATATGGGTCCACATGGGCCGGGGCCGGGATTCAATCCTCAGCCATCCCGGCTTCCCCAGGAAATGGGATTTTTATGTGCCCAGCTACTGGTTGGTAAGCACTCCTCTTCTTTCTTCCTGCATTATAGTTCTCAGCAACATAAAAATCTTATAAATTTGAGTCCGTTTTTCTTTTTCCTGCTGCAGTAGTTAAGCAGTAAGACAACATCAGGAAGCTTGGGAGAGACTTCTTTAAGAAGATAAATTGATAGAATACTTCATTTGTTTGAAAATATTGAGAGATTTATGCAAGTGGGGGGAGAGTTTGAGGGTTAGTGAAAAGAACAGAGAAAGCTACAAAAATGTGAAAATCTATTTTATTATTAACTCTAGGAGAAACCAAAATTTGTGGAGGAAAGGAAATCTACTCTTAGTATGCTACATGGTCCAGTGGTCAGTAGTGTTTACACAAGTCACTGTAGCACAACCACTAGTCAGTAATTGATAGTGTAATTAGTGTAAATAGTGTAATTGATCTAACCCCAATTACACTATGCTGGGAAGAATGAGGATCAAGGAGTTTGCTTACGTATGTGGTTAGGAGAGAGGCTGTGTGAGAGAAGGTCTCATGTTTCTTATATGGAAATTTAAAAATCATGCCTTGAAGTGAAAAATCAAGAAAGAGTTACATAAACATGTTATGTATGGTCTTGCAGGAAATGTCAAAAAAATAAAAATAAATAAAACAAAGGTTACAAGAATAGAAAAGAGAGGCTGGTGTGAAACAGGAAGTGGTAGAAAGCAGAAGTGGTGGAGGTCAAAGAGGGAAGTTAGGCAGATTATTTACACTCTTATCTGATTCTTTAAGCATTTAAAAATGAGTACATGTTTTTAAATTAAGTTAAAAAAAAAAGGAAGATAATTACTAAAAATAATCCCTAAAATGCATGGAGAGAATCTGTAAATGTTACCAATGTTACTAATCGGTGCTTTGCATCTTTTGCAATGCCAGATTCTTTTCCAAGGGTCTCCCAAATACTGTCCTTACACCTACAGAAAGCAATATCTACATGACATGAACATCTACTTAAGATCTCCCAGTGTTCTCTGAATTTATTCAAACTACCGGGTAATCCTGTGACTGGTGCCACAATAATCTGCTCTTTGAGAAGAATCTTTTTGTGTTCTGAGATGAAACAAAACCTCCAGTGATCACTTTAATCAATTCTGATGACTATTGCATTTTCCGTATTGATTTAAAGTATGAAAAAACAACATTCTAGTTATTTAAGAGATTTTCTTCATTTTGGCCTTCCCTTCTCTTTGCAATGTCACTCAAAAAAAATTTAAATAGGAGCCAGCTTTATTTAATATATTGTCATCAAGCATTCGTGGCATGATCATAATGTGTGGTGGGGTGCAGATCTGTAATCAAATACAGTGTTCCCTCGCCACTTCGCGCTTCATGGTTTGCGGCTTCAGTGCTTCGCGGGTTTTTCCAAAACATTCGTCAAAAAATAAAAATGAAAAAATACAACCATGTCGGCAGCCACATGGCGGAAAGGAGCGTTGTTTCATGTGGATGCGCGAGAGAGAAGGATCCCTGCATGTCCAACAAAGAGATGAGCTGACTCAGAGTCCCTCCCACGGGCTCTC
>PVKE010045898.1:0-12450 GCA_004027555.1 Craseonycteris thonglongyai | reverse complement strand
CTAAAGACTGCCCCTGATCTTCTGGAGGGGCTTTGGATTCTGAGGTGTGCATTGTGTTTGACGTGGTTCTTTTTGCTTTATGCATGAGTCTGTTTTCCCTCTGGGGGGTTGCCTATCAGATGGGCTTCTCTTTATTTTTTCTTTTGGACTCAGTTGTGGGAGAAGGAGATTTTGGGAGAGGGTTGGGGGAAGCAGACAGTTTCTGTGTCCTGGGGCACTTCAGTTGGCTGTCTTAGCTATTAGATAGCAGGGTAGTAAAGGTGTGGCCAGGGGTGGAGGCATGTGAGTAGGAGCTAGGGTGGGCCTGAGACACAATAGCAGATTCCTCTTTCAGCAGGGGGTCTGGTGGTTCAGTGCGGGTGGGGCGAAGGAACTCTGGTCTTTCTCTCTTCCGCCTGGCTGCCCCTCCTTCAATTGTATCTGTAAGCCATGCCCGCAGGGCAGCACTTGGATGGGCTCGGGCTTGGCAGAGGCCCAGGTCGGCTGCGCAGTCCCATGCTCAGACAATGACACCACGGCGACCCTGTCAGCAGCCCAGTTGCGCGTGTGGGCTGCAACGCCCCAGAGGCCTGGTGGGTGGGACGCCAAAAGCCCAGTTGCACACTTGCATGCTGGCAGCAGAGCCGCAGCAGCCTGGTGAGTGGGGCACCAAAAGCCCAATTGCGCACTGGCAAGCAAGCAGCGGTGTCACGGCGGCCCGGTGGGCAGGGTGCCGAAAGCCCAGTGTCACGCTGACAGCAGCGCCGCGGCGGCCTGGTGGGCGGGGTGCCAAAAGCCTGGGTGCATGCATGCAGCGGTGCCGCAGCGGCCCAGTTGGTGGGGCGCCGAAAGCCCTGTGCACACAGGCCATAGCTCAGGCGGCAGCCGCTCTACGCTTCCAGCTCTGTTGAGACCGCTGGATTCACTCTAAGCACGTCCAATGCAGCTATGCCCTCTCAAGCCCCAGCCCTCACTCCAAGAGCCCTGTCCTCAGAAGGCGCTCCTTCACAGTCAATCTCCTCCGTAAATCAGGGGTGCTGAGCTGTTGTGAGCTGGTGCCCTGCTCTCACCCCGCCCGCCAGGAAGTGCCGTTGCCCTGCTCCACAGTCCCTGTTCCACTCTAGGCTCTGTGATCTGATTAGGGCACTGTGTGCTGTCCCTTGAGTTCGGATGTTAAATTGTCCACAGTCTTGTGGGGCTTCCATGCTCCCTAGGTCTCGGCTTCCAGCCCGCCCTCGATCCAGCTCCACTTTGACCATAGTCCCCCAATCCCCCTTTGTTTTTGCCAGCCCCGGGCCGCGCTCCGAGTCTCTGTCCCTAATCCGCTGCTTCCCTTTCCCTCCCCCGCTCTCCCCTTTTTTTCTCTAACCTTTGTGTGTTGTTCTGCGTTATGTGGTTCTCTTAGTTGAGGTTTCTTCTCAAGGTTTCCCCTGTGGATTCCCCTCTGTTCCCAAGGCCCTTCCCAGGCAGCTATCAGCGTCCTCCTCTCATGCTGCCATCTTTGATCTCTCTCCTGTTTTTTTCTTAAGGCCTAATTTATTATAGTGACTTAGTAAGATGAATCCAAGTCTCTTTCCTTAAATTTAGCAAATAAGAAAAAGAGTAAGTGAAAAATAAAGAAATAATGGCTCTGAATATAGAAATGCATATATTCTAAATAAAAATAATTTGAGAATAAACTAAAATTGACAGGCTAATTAGTTTGTTAATATTTTAAATAGGTTTAGTAGCAATTTAAACATAACTGGTAAAAACAGATCTTTATTTAATTAAATTTTATAGATCAGGTAAAGGAAAACTTGATCTAAATAAAATTGCTTTTATACCACAGCCACTAACACTAGTTGGAAGAAATTGCATCAAAAAATACTGTAGAAATAAATTTAACCAAGAAGGAAAAAAAAGAAAGCACACTCACAAAACACCTGTACTCAGTAAACTATAAGGCACTGAAAAAGAAACCAATGAAGATTCAAATGAATGGGAGCATATACCTTGCTCTTGGATAGGAAGAAGTAATATTGTTAAAATATCCATACTGGGAAGCCAGGATGGCTCAGTGGGTTAAGCACTCACATTGCAGCCCTGGGGACTGAGGATTGAATCCCAGTACCAGCCTCAGCCTGTGCGGATCCATATGCTGAATTGGGGAGTGCCCCCAGTTCAGTTCTCACTGGGGCGAGACCCCAGCCCAGTTCCTGCCCTGTGCAGCCCCGCGCCCACCTGTGGAATGAAACTATGTGGAAAAACCAATGATGTGCAACTATGGAGACTGTTCTGGGCCTTCTCCTTTCTCTCTGTCTCTATCTCTTTATCTCTCTCTCTGTCAAAAACAATAAAAATAAACCTTAAAAAAATGTTTATACTACCCAAAGCAATCTATAGATTCAAAGTAATCCTTACTAATATAGCAATGGCATTTTTCACAGAACTAAAACAAATAATCCTGAAATTTATATGAAACCATAAAAGACCCTGAATAGCCATGGCAATCTTGAGAAAGAAAAGCAAAGCTGAAGATATCATGCTACATATATCAAACTATACAACAAGGCCATAGTAATCAAAACAGCATGCTACAGGCATACAAGTTGACACATAAATCAATGAAACAAAATAGAGGCCCAAGAAATAAATTCATGCCCATATGGTAATTTAATCTATGACAAAGCAGGCAAGAATATATACTGGGGTAAAAACAGTCTATTCAAATGGAGATACTGGGATATCTCAGCAGTTGAGTGCTTGACTCACAATTGCGAGATCCAGGGTTCAATTACCAACCTTGGGCCATGCAAACCCATATGCTGAACTGTAGTTCAACCAGTAACCACTGAGACTGCTGGATGGCAAAAGTCCTCACCTCCCATACAGGAGGCTACCAATTCGATTCCTGCCCAATGTGGCCCCATATCCATCTGTGTGTCATGAAACCATGTCACAACTAATGATGTACAACCATGGAGACTGCTCTGGGCCCTTACCCTGCCCCTCTTTCTCCCTCCCTCCCTTCTTTCCCTCCTCCTTCTGTCAAACAGTAAAATAAATTTTTTAAAAAATGGTGGTGGGAAAATTGTACAGATACATGCCAAAAATAAATAAAACTGGACCACATTCTTACTCCCTATACAAGAATAGGCTCAAAATAGATTAAAGACCTTAAATGTAATACTCAAAACCATAAAACTCTTAGAAGAAAATATAAGCAGTAAAAATTACCCTTGTACTATTTTTACTGATATATATCCTAGGGCAAGGGAAACAAAAGAAAAAAACAAATGGGTACAACCGCTGTGGAAGTATGGAGATTTCTCAGAAAATTGGCAATCCCACTTCTGGGTATCGACCCAAAAACCTTGAAAACCCTACTCCATAAAAACATATGTACCCCAATGTTCATTGCAGCACTGTTCATAATAGCCAAGTCATGGAAACATCCAAAGTTTCCCTTGATAGACCACTGGATAAAAAAGCTGTGGTAACCCACCTGTGGAGTGAAACTACATGGAAAACTAATGCTGTCAACTATGGAGACTGCTCTGGGCCCTCCCCCTTCTCTCTGTCTCTCTCTGTCTGTCTGTCTGTCAAAAAACAATAAAAAACAAACAAACAAAAAAAGCTGTGATAGAGCAATACCTTTTCGATGCTCAAACATAAAAATACTTTTTTCTAATGTTTCCTCCAGCCATTACTTGAACTCCTTTGTACCTATTATACATCTGCAATATGATCTTTGTGCCAGGCTCCTCTGCAATTTCTCTGCTGCAGTCACAGTAACTTTGTGCATACAAGTATGTGTGTGGGGGTTTTCTATGCTTATATCTCTATAAGAACTGTGTGGATATTCCACTGACTAAATCACTCTCCTGTAGCACCTTCCCATTGTTTTAAAGTGAATATCCTTTCAATTTCAAACACAATCTCTTTAGATAAGCCCACTCTGATTCCTCAGACTATGTCAGTTATTCCTGTTATATATTATCATAGCACGTGGAACTTTTATTTATAGCACCTACCAGAGATTTGACTTTACATTTCTTTGTTTTTGTTAGTGATGCTTTGATTACTCTTCCTCTCCACCAAGGGATTGTGTTTCATAAAGGCAAAAGCTGTATCCATTTTGCTTGACTTTCTATCCCCATATTCTAGCAATTGCTTTGCACAGACATAGTGATGAACATCCCTAACTGGTTTATGTACCTTGAACAAATCACTTCTCTGTGCTGCAGTTTCTTCACCTGTAAAAGGTGAATGTTTGAAATGACTGGTAAAATTAACTTAGTCATACATTAAAAGAGATAAAGTGCTTATGGAGGTGGGATAATAAAGTGATCTATGCCAATTAGGGTGAGTGTGATCTTTGTAGGGTGGTGCTGTCAGAAGAGAAGGTTTTGCTTTCATAGTCATGAGAAGAAACTTGCAGTTTTTGAGCAATTACTCTGTGTCAGGCTCTACGCTTAGCACTTTATATCCATTATCTCAGTGAATCTTCACAGTTTGAAGTTTGCAGAGCCAATCTGCTTGGCACGTATAAGGAAAACAATATGTGTGTCTCTCTCAACAGGATCTCTCAGATAACAATGCAGTCTTAAATATCATCAAGCACTAAACTATGTTCTGGTGATTAAGGAAATAACTAATTAAAGTTTATAGCAGTTCTTTCTGCATATGACTCATATAAGTAGACCTGGTTATGGACTATTGTTACTCTACCATTTTCGGTGCTAAATTTAAGTTCTCTGTAACTCTTATTATTTTAGTCACCTTAATTAATAAATTAATTACCCTAAAATATTTTTCAGGTCAGTCAATTCTCTCCTCATTTTACAGGTGAGGGAACAAAAACAATGAGATTTCCTTAAAGCCATTGCTGAGTCACAAACCCCTCTATAGAATGCACCTTGGGGATATAAACCTTTCCAAGTCTTTCCAGGACATCTTTTTTCAGCTCAGTAGCTCAATGTTATAATCACTGTGACCTCAGAAAGAGGTTGTAGCAACATGAATGAAGAAGCTCAACTTTTACTTCTCTTAAAATTAGTTCCTGATAACTGTAACATTGTAAATTATCTAACATGGTTTATATAAAGGAAGGCACATTTATGTCTCTCCCACAATTTAATAATATTCACAAACAACTCTTACTTCATTCGAATACCAGATTTCTCCATCAACCAGTACTAGTGGCATTAAGCATATATAAAATAGGTGATAGAATTTGTCTTAGTTTATATTTGATTTTAATTTTTTATTCTGATAATTTTTTTTACTCTATGGCAGAAAAAAATTAAATAGAGACTTAGGTGCAAAATTTACAAAGGTGAATTTTATCCTATTTCTGATAGTAAAATTTTATCCTGACTGTTCAAACATGGTGTTACCTTACACAGTGTTCTAATTTTATTTATTTATTTTAGGAGATGTCCATATTCTTTCCATAGTAGTCAAAAAATTTTATAATTCCATCGACAGTGCACAAGTCTTCCCTTTCCTCCACATCCTCTCAAATATTTGTTATTTCTTGCTTTTTTTGGGTAATAGTTAGGCTAATTGGTGTGAGGTAATATCTCATTGTTATTCTGTTTCTCATTCTCATGATGATTAGTGATATTGAGCATTTTTCATAAATCTGTTAGTCATTTGTTATGCCTTTTCTTTTTGTAGAAATGTTTATCCAAAGTCTTTAGTCCACTTTAAAATCAGATTATTCTATTTTTTTTATTATTGGGTTTTAGGAATTCTTAAGATTTTACAGATTTATCTCCTATGGGTTGTAAGATTTGCAATTCTGTAAACTGACTTTTCACTGTGTAAATTGTTTTATTGTTTCCTTTGCTATGCAGAGCTTTTTAGTATGGTGTAGTGTCACCTGTTTATTTTTATTTTTTTAATTTTTATTAAATTTATTGGGTATTTTTGTTTTTGCTGCCTGTGCTTGGGTGTCATATTCATGAAATCACTGCTGAGAACAATGTCATAAAGAGTTCTGTTGTTGTTTTTTGTCTAGGAGGTCTACAGTTTTTTAATTTTATGTTTAAGTCTTTAATCCATTTTAAGTTGTTTTTTGTGTGTGTGTGCTGTGAGATAGGGGTTCAGTTTCATTCTTTTGCATGTTGATGTAGTTTCCCTAGCACCATTAGTTAAAGAGACTATTTTTTTCATTATGTATTGTTGGAACTGTTGCCAAAGATCAGATGATTGTATATGCATGAATTTATTTCTGGGCTGTCATTTCTGTTCCATACAGTACATACTCAAACACTCCCTAGGAAAGGCTCTGTTTAGGTTAATTGGTAACTATCAATATAGGGTGTCCCTAATGGACAGTTTTCTTGCCTGGACCACTCATATAATGCTAGTTAGCTTTAATTCCTCTTCCAACCAGTATTTCCCAAGTTGACAGGGTCACATGCGATTAAAACTCATTAGGAACAATCTGTAGCTTTTTTTTCTCAATGGGGTAAATGTAACCAGAAAATTATTTGGGCCTTGAGGCTTAAACAACAACAAAATAATTTTCCTTATATATTTATAATTATGGATGATGAAGAGTATAAAGATGAGGTCAAAGCCATAGGTATTTTTTTGACCTTCTGAAATTCCCAAAGAAGGAAATTCAAAGGAAAAGTCTAATCAGCTACTCCCAGAAGTTAATCCTTTTCATTTTAAGAGAATCATGAGATTTCTTAATAATACAGCCTCTTCTATTTTAGCTTATGTTTCCTATTATGCTTTTCATGCTTACTACCGCAAAGTGAAAAATAAATCAAGAGAGTAAGAACTTCAGTTTTCAAGATAAAAATGTCATCCTTACTGCTGTCTTTATTGCCATTGTATCCTCTTGTTCGTTTTTCTAGTTGGTCCTCAAGTTGATTCGAAATCTTTTAAAAGCCTGTATACAGCAATAATTTTCTAGAATTGTAGTGATAGTGTCTACTGAATAAACATAATAAAGTTCTTGTTTTATGCAAGAGATGTCATAACCTCCATTGAGCTAAAACATATTTCACAGTGTAGTGTGGCATCAACAATTATTCAAAAGCACATACAAGGGAAGCCGGGATGGGTCAGTGGGTAGAACATTTGCTTTGCAGCCCTGGGGACTAAGGATTGAATCCCAGTCCCAGCCCCAGCCCATGCGGACCCATATGCTGAACTGCGGTGTACTTCCCATGTGGGGGAGGGGGGCAGTTTGGTTCCTGCCAGGGACAAGCTTCCATGTAGGAAGCCCCTGGTTCAGGCCCCAGTTTTCGGGGACCTGCCTTCCTTGCAGGAAACCCAGGCCCTGTTCCTGCCCTGTGCGGCTTCTCATCTACCTGTGTGGAATGAAACTATGTTGAAAAACTAATGACATACGACTATGGGCCCTTCCCCTTCTCTCTATGTCTCTCCCTATAGCTCTGTCTCTCTCAATCTCTCTCATCAAAAACACTAAAATAAATATTTTTTTAAAAAGCACATTTATACCATTTAACTGACTGAAATCTGACTATATTAATAGCAGCTAAAACAATTTTTTTGTTCTATGACAGTTGTTATTTATTATGAAAACAATGCTAACCCTAAATATATTGTTTATTTTAATCTAAGGTGCTTTGTTTAAATACTCCATTGTTATGATTGATTTGACGTGCTTGATGATAGAAGTGAAAGACACAAGCATTAGTTTGAGAACTAAAAACAAATACAGAAGAACAGGATATAAACTTTATGAATTTCATCATTTAACCTATTTCCCATTTAGAAAAAAAAAAGTGCAGTTCACTGCCATGTTCATTGAATTTTACACAAACACCTTCTTTGAGGCTGAAGCAAATCTGATAGGTTTCCAATGTGAAAATAAAATATAAACACTATTCTTGGAGTTATTTCTAAATAGAACTTGTCTCTAATCCTAATGCAACAGGAGTGTATATGATGATCAGTGTTTAATAATATTTTTCCATTTGGTAAAATTCCATGAGTTATTTCAGGGTAAACACCGCAGCCACAAACTGCTGGCAAGTATTCTCGGGGCAAATGGGAAATATGTTAAGATAGTGTGTGAAGCATAATGTCTGTGATAATAATCTAATAGTTACCCTTAATCTACTGCACTTTAGGGTAAATTATGTTAAGTTCTGTCTCAAAGGATAAAAAATTAACAGCATTCTTGAAAGGTGCCGGGGCTTTTGGGGAGGAACTAAATTGTTTGGTTTCTGAGCCAGGGCTAGAAGGGCAGCTTTCTCCCAGAGGGAGGAGCTAAGGGAAGCCATTGTCTCTTTGTTGAGACCTCCAACCTCCTAGTGTGCAGGCAGAGGTGGCTGCCATATTTGGGTTTTCATCTATTTGGCTGACACTGTTCATTTGCCCTTATTTCCTGAGACCTCACCCCACACAAATTTCATGCCCACCCAAGCCATTTTCATTGGCTTTTTTGTATAAATACCCTGATTGTCTCATGCTGTGAACATTCCTAAAATCTCTCACAACTTCACAAAACTCACACAAGCAACCTCTGGCTTTGGCATGTCCTGTAACTAACTGAGCAGCCCCAAGCTTGGTGACAGCTCACTTCAGGGTGAAGCTTGGCCTCTCAAGGAGACTCCAAGCCCAGCACAGTTGCTTTGTGGCTCATACCAGGTGGCCTCAGGCAGAGCACTGGTGGTGGCTGAACTTGAGGCTCTGAGGATATCAAAGTTAGTGGCCAGCTTCACACCCAGCTGGAGCATCACTCAGCCACCTCCGGGCATAATAGACTAAAGGGTACACTGGGAAGGCACTAGAACCCTGCTAAAACAAATCCTGCTATGTAGGATCAGCCCTCACACAACAGCTTCTGCACTGTAATAAGGACTAGTCCTCATAACCAATGAGCCTGAGGGCAAATCCCTCTCATTGATGTATAAACAGAGACACAGGCTAAACCAGTATGCCATAAAACAATTGTAAAATGTAAATTACAGGATCTAGATGGTGAAAATACAAGCGCTCACTCTACAAGTCTTTCAACATTTTCACATGATTGAAAGTTTTCTTATTAAAAGGTTGAAATATAAAAAAGAAAATTTAGCCTACAATTTGATATTAGATACATGCTTGGAACATTTAATCCATATATATATATTTATTTGATAACAACCCTTTAAATGAGGTCTAGCCTCTTAAAAGTTTTAAAAGTATATGCAGCATTGTTAACTATAAGCATGTTGTACAGAATATCTCTACAACTTATTCATCATGCATAACTGAAAGTTTATACCTGTTTCAACAACAACTTACCATTTTTTTCCTCCTCCCAGCCTCTGGCAAATAATTTTTCTTTTATATCAAGATATGGGAAAGAGACAAGGAAAAACCTAATGATTCTAGTTCTGGCTATTTATTCTAAGAATGTCTAAATGCTACTTTAAGAGGATGTGTGCATCCATATTTTCATTGGAGCATTATTTACAATGACCAAGATGTGGAGGCAGTCTGGGTGTCCCAGAATGGATAAAGAAAGGGTGGTACATATATACAATATAATATTACTCAGCCATAAAAAAAAAATCTATTTTTTTAATTTTTTTCAGAGAATTAGCTCTTTGTTGCATTAATTTTTTTTTATTATTTTTGTTCTCTATTTAATTTAGTTCTGCTTTAAATTTCATTATTTCCTTTCTTCTATTGATTTTGGGTTTCATTTGTTCCTTTTTCCAGTTCTTTAAGATATAGTGTTAGGTTCTTAAAATTTTTTTTCTTGTTTCTTAAGATAGGCCAGTAATGATATAAATTTCCCTCTTATCACTGCTTTTGCTGCATCCAAATAATTTTGATATGATGTGTTTTCATTCTTATTTGTTTCTATGTATTTTATATCTATTTTTATTTATTTTTTGACCCAGTCATTTTAAATAACATGTTGTTTAATTTTCACATATGTGTGGTTTTTGCTGCTTTCTTTTTTTCTAAAGATTTATTTTCATTTTTATTTTTTTTTGACAGAGAGATACAGAGACAGAGACAGAGATAAGGGGGAGGGCCCAGAACAGTTTCCATAGTTGCACATCATTGGTTTTTCCACATAGTTTCATTCCACAGGTGAGAGTGGGGCTGCACAGGGCAGGAACTAGGCCGGGGTCGTCACCCCAGTGAGAACTGAACTGGGGGGCACTCCCCAGTTCAGCATATGGGTCCACATGGGCCAGGGCCGGGATTTGATCCTTGGTTCCCAGGGCTGCAAAGTGAGTGCTTAACCCACTGAGCCATCCTGGCTTCCCCTGAAGCTTTCTTTTTGCAGTTGATCTCCAATTCCAAAACTTTGTGATTAACCAAAATAAGAAATGAAAGAGGAGAAACTACAACTGACACCATAGAAATACGAAGGACCATATAGGAATACTATGATGGGTTATATTCTACCAAATTCAACAACATTAGAAGAAATGGGTAAGTTTCTAGAAACATATAGCTTACATATCAAGCTTATAGCTTTGATACCAAAATCATCATCATCATCATCATCATCATCGTCATCGTCATCATCATCATCATCATCTAAATAGACCGATCAACAGCAAGGATAATCTTAACAAAAAAAGTGCAAAACTTGTACTTTGAAAAATACATTGTTGATATTTCATTGTGGTTCTGATTTTATTTCCCTGATGATTAGTGATGTTGAGCATTTTTTCTTGTATCCATTGGCCATCAGTATGTCCTCTTTGGAGAAATGTCTATTCAGGTCTTTTGTCCATTTTTTGATTGGGTTGTTTGTTTGATTTTTGGTGTTAAGTTGTATGAGTTTTTTTTTAATAAATTTTGGATCACAATAAATGAACAATCAAACAAAATACTCATAAGCACAGACAATAGTTTAGTGGTTAGCAGAAGGTGAGTGGGGAGAGGTGTGGGGCATGAGGCAGGAGGATTCAAATATATGGTTATCAAAGGAGAACTGATTCTGGGTGGTAAGCACACAGTGCAACAAATAGACAATGTATTGTAGAATTGTACACCTGGAATCTATATAATTTTACTAACCAATGTCACTCCAACAAATTTAAAAACAAATAAAAATATATATATTTTTTTAAATTAAAAAGCTGCACAATAATGTCAGCATCTAGTCTACCCTTCAAAGCAGTTTTGGAACTCTTTCTGGAATGGCCATCAGAGCTATTGTTGTATTACTCTTGATGTCTTCTTTCAATATTTCCTTTATCTTCAGGTAAAAAGAAAAGTCAGTGAGGGTGAGATCAGGTGAGTAGGGTGGGTGTTCCAATACAGTTATTTCTTAACTGACTAAAAACTCCCTCACAGACAGTACAGCGTGAGCTGGTGCATTGTCTTGATGCAAGAGCCATGAGCTGTTGACAAAAAGTTCTGGTCATTATCATATAATGTTTTCATGCAGCCTTTTCAGCACTTCCAAAAGCTCAACTTAGTTGACTGACCAGTTGGTACAAATTTATAATAGCAATCCCTTTGATATCAAAAAGAGTTAGCGACATTGTTTTTACTCTTGATTTGGACTAATAGAATTTTTTGGTCACAGAAATTGGCTGACTTCCTTTGTGTATTTTGACACTTTGTTTCAGGGTTGTACTGGTACACCATGAGGATGGCCCAAAACATCATTTTGCCTCTCCAAAAGGTCTTGCCAAACTTTGACTCTCCTTTGCTTTTGTTTATCAGTGAGCTCCTTCAGGACCATTTTTACACACATCTTTCTCATGCCAAGATTTTCAGTGGAGATTTTTCTATTTCTCTATCGATGTTTACTTGGTCTGCTATGCTTCTCACAGTCAGCCTAAAATTCTGACACATAATTGATGAATTTTTGCAATGTTTTCATTAGTTCTGCTTGTTACTGGCCAACCTGACCTCTCTTCATCAGTGATGCTTTCTCTCCCCTCAGAAAAATGTTCAATCCATTTGTACACTGCCATTTTCTTCATGGCATTATCCCAATAAATTTGGACTAAAGTGTCCTTGATTTCACTTCCACTATGGAAAGTTTGAAAAAAAATTTTTGAATGTTTGTTCATTTTTCTAATTCAAGCTCTAACATTCTCATGACAGCACACAAAAACACATAACAACGAATGCACACAGCAAGACATCACCACATGTCAACGTGAACACAGCTGGGAGACACTGATATACCAAGGCTATGAAACTTCACCAAGTTGTTTGTACAGTGTTGCCAACGTAAGTGCACAGTGGCAAGTTCATGAACTTAGTTGTCAGGCCTCCTGTGTACACATAGACAAACTATGTTATGATTCATATTGCTAAAATTCTTTCATATAAAGCTCTCAGTGTGGCACTGAGAATTTTATGACAACTACCCATTTTCAGATATCTTTTTTGGCTTTTTATGTTTTTTTTTTTGTTTTTTTTTGTTTTTTGTTTTTTTTGTTTGTTTGTTTGTTTTTTAATTTATTGTTAAATTTGATGAGGTTACATTGGTTGGTAACAATTAGACAGTTTACAGATGTACAAGTC
>PVKE010045897.1:0-12450 GCA_004027555.1 Craseonycteris thonglongyai | reverse complement strand
AAGTGGGTGTAGATGGCTGGAACTGTAGTTTGACAACAAACTGAGGTTCATGGTTGATTCTCCGGTTTTTCTGGGGAGCCTATAAGACAGCCCTCATGCAATTGGGAAAATCAGTGTAGACCCAGAGATCTTCACCTGTGATGGTTCTAGACCAGCTCTGGACTATGCTGCCCCCTGCTATAACTTGTCTTGTTGTCTTGCATTGCTTTTTAACTTTGGATATATGTTTGTTATCTCCAACAGGATTATAAGCTCAGTAAAGAAACAGACCACACATTTTATAGCTCATTGTGCTGCCAGTAGTGCATGACTTCATAACTGCTCAAGGAGAAAAGTCTACAGACATACATACAGATACACACACGGGTGTGTATGTACATTTATTTACATATGTATATTTAAATACAAGATGAGGTAGCCATCTTATAACACTGAATTACTTAGACACTTTTTACACTGAAATAAATACATACCAATGATAAGGTCAAATCAACTCAGAAAATATTATTCCTTTTCCTAGTTCTTTATACAGCTGCACTCATTAAGTAATTCCTGGTTGGCTTTCTCTCATGCTCAGGCATTTAAATATCATTTTCAAATATGTATGTATGTGTGAAATATATACTTATAAAAAGTGTATATATATGTGTATATATATATATACACACACATATACATATATATACATACCGTATTTTCCAGCGTATAAGACGACCCCCTAATTTTACAGTTAAAACATAGGTTTAGGCCTATATTTGCTGTATAAGACTACCCCCCACTTCCGAGGCTGTAGTCTTATACAGCGAATATAGGCCTAAACCTATGTTTTAACTGTAAAATTAGGGGGTCGTCTTATACGCCCGGTCGTCTTATACGCCGGAAAATACGGTATATACACTTACACAATGAGATAAAATGATGTGAGAGTGGCCATAGGGTCTAGAAACATAGATAATATTAATTTATCATCTATATGCAATATAATACCAATAAATTATTCATTTATGTTTGCCTGAGTTTCCAGAGCTGGTGGCTATCCAGTATTTTCAAATATATTGTCTAAAGATATGCATTTAATGAACTAAATGATCTTCTGATTTGGACTTCATCTAACAAACTGAAGGGTTTTGTTGGTTTTTTTTTTCAAGGTTTATTTTATTATTTTTGACAGAGAGAGAGATGGAGACAGAGAGAGGCAGAGGGAAGGGGGAGGGCCCAGAGCAGTCTCCACAGCTGTACGTCATCAGTTTTCGACATGGTTTCATTCCACACAGGTGGATGGGGGCCGTACAGGGTGGGAACTGGGCTGGGGACTTCCCACCACATGGGAAGCACACCCCAGTTCATCACGTGGGTCTGCACAGGCCAGAGCCTGGATTCAATCCTGGGTCCCCAGGGCTGCAAAGCGAGTACTTAACCCACTGAGCCATTCCGGCTTCCCCTAAACTGAAGGTTTTTGTTTGGTTGGTTTTTAAGCTTTAAGTTTCAAGGGAAAAAAAATAACAAAATAATTGTCATGCCCAAAACTTCCAGGTTAAACAAAATATCATAATAACTATCACACTACCTTGAATGTTTTAGTATGTTCTTTACTTGCTTTTAGTAAAAGTCTCAGAAAACATGTTAATATTTAATTCTCATCCTTTCCTTTGAAAGGCTGTTTTTGCTTTTTCAAATACTAGTAAAAGGGGCAGACAAATATCTGCACACAAGTCATGCATCTGTCTGTGTTTGTAGGAAAGAAATTGAAAAAAAATACACATAGAGGTGTATATACCTAAAAATGAGGATGAATTATTTGCCAGCCCACAAAATTTTGCCACTGTTCTTTTCTGTTATCCATTGAGGATAGAGTCAATTAAAAATCTATATTTAAAATCGTAGTGGGAAATTAAAAGTATGAGATGGGAAATGAAAAAGAATGACAGTGTATACTATATTCTGATAAAAAGAAAAACAGTATGAAAGGAAAGCTAGGGAAAATTGCCTACCCTTTCTCACCAAATATAGTTCTATATGGAATTTTCAGGTAGTCGTTCCATAACATTTGACAAGAGTAGAAGCAAACAATATGTAATGCAGTACTCATAATTTGAACATATCTGAAAGTCTGTGGAAATAAACATAAATCAATCTATATAAAATGATGCTAAATAGCCAATATTTCTTCTCCTAGTGATAATGCTTTTTACCATAAATATGATTTAACATTACTGGGGAAAGTTTTTAAATGAGCTTTTTTAATTTTATATGCCTTAGAACAATAAATCAAGTATAGCCTAATAATAAAAGTTACCTTTCCTCTTGAGTACATCTACACAGGATAGAACCTTTCATAGATTCCTTTAACTAGTAATATATTAATATTTATAATTTAAATTTTTTATTCTGTATATTCTGTTGAATATAATTAACCAATATAATATTTAATACACAGATATCTATACATCTACAGTATAGATATTTGTTTTATATTAATAAATAATGATCTATTGATCTGACAGAATAATTTATGTGGTAAAATTTTAGTATTTTTGCTTTCTATTACTCAGGAAGAAAAGTAATCAGGAAACTAAATGAAGTGTTTGTTCACCTTTTATTACACCGAAGAAATTGAGTTCAGTGAAACATATTATGCCTTTCTCCATCAGGTGCATATTTATATTTGCATTGCTAACTTGTTTACATAAACACATTTTTAACTCCAGCAAACCTTGTAATAATAAAGTTCCATTTTCAGGCTTTATACAAACATGCAATTGTTAATATTACTCCAGAATATACTTTAAATTACAGATCATTTTTATTCATTATTCTGTTACCCCTCCTGTAAGTTAAGTTTTCCTAATGTAGAATATTAGGGAGCCACCTAGTGGCACCTGCATTCCTATAAGTTTCCAAACTACAGAATAAAGTTGGTTTGTTGGTTGGTTTGTTTTTTACTAATTACATGGACCAGTTTGGGTACCTAAAGATATTCTGCTTACTTTTTTTTCCCAGTTTTAATCCCAGTGGACTTACATTCATGTCCCATATATATTGTATAAGTTTCTGGCATCAATAATACAATCATAATAATTGTCATCTCTAGTAATTCAAATTCCCCATTGCTAATATACTTTTCTTTCATTCTTTCTCATCTTGTGACTTTTTTCAGTTATCTCAGAAAAAGCATTTGGAGATTCATTGTGAAAAACATTCTCTTCCTGAGAAATAAAATTTCTATAATAAATTGTTAGTTTTTCTATTATTGTGGTATGGAGGCATACCTTTATTATACTTTCATCTGCCCAAAGAAAAAGCTACACACGATGATACCTGCACTGCGTTATTATTGTGGCAGTCATACATATTTAAAACGTACTAATCACTATTAGTTATGGTAAAAATTTGATGATGAGTTGAAGAACGGAGTCCCCTTGAATGAAGTGGATAATTTCTAGTAGTTCTGATTCTTTTTCAACAGGATCTTCCCAAAGCCTCTGCGCTGGCCTAGAATACTCCACTTTATTAGGAAAGTGGAGTCTCCCTGGGGGGTTGCAATACTGCCATGGAATCTTGAAGAGTGTGGTGGGGTCAGTCTAAGATATGATAGAGGAAAGCATTCATCACAGTGAGAACAAGTTCAACAGAAATGTAAAGATGAAAATAGCATGAATTTGCCCTGGAAATTATACTCTAAATTGTCAGTACCACTGGAACTCAGAGTTAGAGTTTGGAGTACAGGCGATAGACCCAGAGGTGTGCCAGGCCAGCCACACTGTGGAAGGCCTTGGGGGCTATGCTTAGGGGTTGGATTTATCCTGCGATCTGGTGGAAAATGTTGTGAGACAGTCAGATTTGTGCTTTAAGATATGAGTCTAGGAACAAGGTCGAAAATAAATTTGAGGGAGAATAAGATCCAAGTCAGTGTGAATATTTGTTCCAGACAGAAAATGAGGAGCTCTTGTAAACAAGTTTTAAAGTGCCTCTGCATTAGAGAGCAGTCATTTATGAAGCCCCCAGGCAACCATGGAAATAACTGGGGTCTGAGCAAAGACCCTGGCTTCTCCCTGCCTCAGCTCAGCACTGCATTAATTTTTTCTTTAGTTATTCTCCCCCTGCCCTTGGCAATACTCCTGCCTCCCTCACTCTCTCTGAAAGTGATCTCATGTGAGTCTTCAGCCCTGAAGAAAGACGTGGGATGTGCAGTGTGAATTTCACTACTTTGGAGTGTGTGACACATGGAAAAGAAAAACTGGGTAGGTAGGAAGTAGAGTTACAGACTGTGCAAAATGGTTCACTGTTGGGCACAGGGATGGGGAGAAGTCCACAGTGACTCCTTTTTCTCCAGTATGGTGACTGGAACAATGAACACACTACTCACAGCTTTATAGAGCCAATAAGAGAAAGGGAACAAAGTGAACTGTCTTTAATTTCTAGGCTGTGTAACAAATTTGACAGTTTGAAAGAACACACATTTGTCTTCCTATCATTTCTTTAAATCGGGAGCCTGGACGTGCCTTAGCTGAGTTATCTGACTCAGGGTCTCCCACGATGGCAGTAAAGCTTCCAGCTAGAGCTCAGTTCTCAACAAGGGACTCAGCTAGGAAGGGTTTGCTCCCTTGCTTGTGTGGTTGTCGACAGCAATAACCTGGCAGATGAGGTTTGTTTCATGGCAGCTTCCTTCTTCACGGCCAGAAAGAGACTCCAAAGCAGAGGTGTCCACTCTGTTGGCTTTCCTGGGCCACATTGGAAGAAGAATTGTCTTGGGGCACATGTAAAATACACTAACACTAATGATAGCTGATGAGCTTTTAAAATGTCACCCAAAAAAAAAATCTCATAATGTTTTAAGAAAGTTTACAAATTCGTGTTGGACTGCATTCAAAACTGTCCTGAGCTACATGCAGCCCACAGGTTGCAGGTTGGACAAGCTTGCTCTAGAGCAAGGCTTCTACCAATGCAGTCATATATAACCTAACAACTTGCAAGAGTGGTATCCCATCTGTTACCTTCATATTCTAGTGGCCAGAAGCAAGTCATAGGTCCCACCCATACTCAAGGGGAGGGGATTATACAAAGGCATGAACTTCAGGGGCCAGGGACCATGGGGGCCACCTAACTGTTCATTGCACGAGGCCTTTCTATAAAATTTTTAAATGTTTAACTTCTGGGTATCTTTACTTCCAACTGTCAATTCAAGGAAGTTCCATTATACTGTGATTTCACCATTATTAAACTAGTTTATGATTATTAGAATAATAATATATGTCCTGAAAATTACTAAATAGAGAGAAAGGGAAAAAATGAAAAACTTCAATCTTCTGATCTTCAAAATCCATTCAGGAATGGTTATATTGTACATTTTTTATTAAAATGTGTTCTTCACAGTCTCATGTACCTCTGAGAAATCTCAATTTATGGTTTGGTAACCCTGAAAGAGAAAAATCCAAGTATACTCCACACTAAATTGCATTATAATAACATTGGATTGTTGCTGGTTGCTTTCCTATCTATATGAGGTTTGACTTGACATGAATATTTAGTGAAATATTGAAAATGGCTTTAAATCCTTTTCTTGGGCACCTCTTCTCAACTCCCCCAAAGAAACCAAGATTTTCTGAAAACTAGAGACAATCCAAAAATTTATCTATTACATCTACTCTTCTTCTAAGTCATGATACTTTCTTCAAAATATTCACTCCACTCGCCTCTTTTTCCTCCATTTATACATCCTTGCTTCCCTCAGGCAAGTTGTTACTGCCTGGTGTCATTCCTATAATATTTCCTCCTCTCTCTGTCAATGGTATTCAAAATTGAATTTTTCTTTTGTATAAACAGCTTTCAACCAGCAGTTTTGGGTTTTTTGTTTTGTTTTTCTTTTTTGTTTTTTTCAATCATTGATGCTACTTCTCTTTTTCCTACACTACCATTTGTACATACTTATGTCTAGCTTTTTAGAAGGTCTATCATCTAAAATACTTTCCATTCAGTCTTACTTCCACTCTTTCGTTCAGATCACGTTCCCCATCCATATAGTCCCATCCTGGGTCCTATACAAGACCATCTTATTTCTGTTTCCATACCTGTTCATATTGTACCCGCAGCTTGGATTGCCCATGCCCTGTCATCATGCATGCCTTAAGTCACACTGAATAGATACTGCAGGATGAGGAGCTCAGGAAACGTGAGGAGAAGTCAGATGTGTATTTCAGAAAAAAGAAAAGATGTACCCATAACAGAACTGAGAATATAGGGGACACAGAAGAGGCAGAAAGTTGGAAGAAAGGAGACAAAATGAGCAGTGATGTTATCACATCCTAGAAGTCAAAACCAATCCCCAGAGTCAACCCAGGTTGGTTAGCCTGGACAAATGTGAATACCAAGGGTAGAGATAAGCAGAGAGGGGCAAACAGAAAACATCACCCCCCCAAAAAAAAAATGCTAGTGGGCAAAAGAGGCACCAGGTCATATGTAAGGATTTCCCAAGCTCTAGGCAAGTGCATATTCACCAGGTACAGATTGATAAGAGGCACAGTGTTCTGCCTGAGACTCAGGTTCTACCACGACCTAGTATACTTCCTATCCATCATAGGAGCTAAAAATAAAACAGTGAATACTTTTTCTTCCACCTTGTAAGTTCTTCTACTGGGGCTAATAAATTAATAGAAACAGATTAACAAGATAAAATAAATTTTTAATATATACACATGGGGAAATCATGTAAGCATGAAAATTCCAAAGACAGTGATACAACATTGGGTATAGATGACACTTTAGACAAAGAAGAAAAGGAGAGGACTGCGTTCTTAGATTTCAGAAGTGAGAATGGACGATTTAAAAGTAGTTGAGGAAGAGAACGCAAAGGGCAGGCAAATTCTTGCTGGGCAACTCAAAAACAACGGGACACAGTGGGTATCTAGCTAACAGGCACTGGCCTGTGGGCCTCTTGTTTATCATACTTAATTAGGCTGAGACAATATCCTAAGATGCCTTTTCTGGAGTAGGCCTTTCCATTTGAATCTCTTCGGCAGCAAACGGGAGGGTCAAAGGTTGTTTTTTTAATCTTATTTGTTAATAAACAGCTTAAAAATCAATATCCCCCAAAAGGCAGCTTTACGTGGAGTGTCATAGTTTCTAAAGCCAGTCAGTCCTGGGTTCATATTTCTCTTCCACCATTTATTGGCTCTGTGACCTTCTTAGACTAGTTATTACACTTCTCCATCGCTTCTCAACCTTTTGGCTAAGATCAAGTGTAAACTTCTCCAAGTTCACTTATCTGAAAATGATGATAATTACATCAATCACATGATGTTATAAAGATTAAATATGTTTACATATATATGAAGTGCCTGACATCTAGCAAGTATAAGTATACACATATTTATTGATTTTAATGTTTTATTACTATTTCATTTCTCTATCTGCCAAAGCTAGGCTGGCTACCAAAGCATATCTGAGATCGGCATGACCTTCTTCCCTAAATTCTTGTGATTTGTAGAATCTGCCTCATATATTATGCCTTTTAGCACTGTGTGTTCTGTGGGTTTGCAAAGTTTCAGGATATTTATGCTAATTTCCCCACTGATGTTATGAACTCCTTGAGGAGAGGCTTCCTACTGCTGAGCTCATCATGAAGACTCAGCCAGCCCCACTTCATTCATTCATTCACTCATTCATTTAAGTAGTACTTATTGAGCACCCATCTATGTGACACACTGAGGATATAACAACAAAGAATAAAAGCTTAGCTTCCTGAAGGTAGGCATGGATTATAACACTAAATTAACAACACTGTGAATCTCAAAAATGGGAGGACCAGCTTTCTGATTTTACAAAGGTATAATTGAGGATCAAAGAGATGACACTTGGCTTTTAATTTCTACTTCACTGACTTTTTTTTTCCTATTACATCATTGATTGTCATTTTGGAAACAAAGAGAAAAGTCTAGGGTGACTTTAACTGAGTAAGTGTTTGGAAGTGAACTGTTTTGACATTTGCCACATCATTGTGAAACTGAGTCTACTCCTCTCAGAAATCATTGCGAGCGAGTGTGCATAACATAACCTATTGCACATTTTTACCAGAAAACTAACAAGAGTTCTCTATGGCTGCTGTGCTCTGGCCTCATTGCTTCTTCCCCACTGTAGAAAAAATAGAAAAGTCATAACAGAAACAGGTAAGTCAGGAAAAATGCAAAGATTTATCTACTTTCTTTGCTGGGAAAGGCCAAGATGGTGGCTTACTCCAATGGTCATTCCAGACCACTGCTTACTTAGTACATTTGAAAAGGCACATGTAAGCATTTATATAAATGCATCTGAATCAATAATATAGGACTGGCATGTGAAGATTTGGTAACTTTCATCAAACTGTTTGCTCAACATACTTCAATAATTGATCCAAACATTTCAAGATTAGAAGGCCAAGGTGAAGATTAACACCACTAGTTCAGTGGGCCTAATGAGACATGATTTAAGAATCCTACAAGAAAAGCTTAATTACATTGGAGCACTGCTTGTTTCATTGTTAAATACTGCCCAACCCCTGAAGAAATGGAAAATAAATAAAGGCTAAAATAGGAAGTAGTGTCATAATTAGGCCCTCTGAATGAAAGTAATACTTTTTCTCCTCATGAGGGAAGTATTTGTCACTTCCCACACCCCCTCCAAATAACTCCGTATTAGCATTTGTAATAAAAACATAATACAGACATCCATTAAACAGCTAGACATGCAGACACCCCGAGAAATAGGAAATTATGATTCAACAGAACTCTGCTAAGAAGGTAGTTTGACTACCTAGTTTCAGCTGCAGCGAAGTTAGTCACATCCCAGTTAATGAGCAAAATGACTTCGTTATCATTTACTTCTTGTTCTTTTAATAGCTTCTTCCTATTAAGGTACACTCTTTTTTAACACTAAAGTTTTCACAATGCAAGTCTACGTATTTTGTAACATATTTTAATTTAATTTTATTGGCACTCTTTTAATCAGCTCATCATACCTAAAAGAAAAGTGGGGGAAAGGGAGGAGCAAGCTGCAACATAAGTGGATAGTAGACATTTACTCAAGCTTCCTAAAATTGAAAAGGTGGAACATAGTAAACCCAGCATGTTCAAGAAGTTTTCCCAAAATACTTGATGTTCTAAACTTTGCTTTCATTAGTAGATTCAAGATAAGAGCAGAAAAGGAGAAAACGGGGAGAGAAGGAAAGACTAAGGGAAGAAGGGAGAGAACTTTGGATACTCATTTATCACTTCAGAATAATTCCCCTTGCTAAAATATAGATGGGGAAAATATTGTTGGCATTCTATATACTATTAATTACAAAGTATACTAATAAACCAGATTGTCAAATTGTGTCAGTCACATCTACATAACAAGTAGATTGCCTTATACAGATGGAAAAAAATGTATAAAATGCATAGAATGCCTATGTAAACAACCGAAACTAAGATTGATTGATTAGTTTTGTCCTACTTATCTATTCTGTTTAAAATCATAGCCTGTATTCTTTTCAGCGTTTTTTTAAAAAGAAAAATCATTAAAGCCTAAGCCTCACATTTCAAAATCTTGACGCTTTCACAAGTCTCCTCTGAGTTTTAGCAGAGGGAGTATTCTACCTGTACTGAGTTCCAAAAAATTGTCAGTAACTATCTCCTCATCCCTGTAGTTTCAGAAATGTGGCAAGAGTACTCATTACATTACATTACATTACATTACATTACATTATAAGTACTGATTTTGGAGAGCCAATATAACAATTATTCTAGTTGTGATATTGGATAAAATTATTAAGAGAAAGATATTTTCTTTCCACACACACTGCACCTCAAAAATTGTGTTTTAAAGAGAATATTTTGAATAAGAAGTTGGCTAGTAAGCCTAAGATCATGAGGTTGACAAATGGCTTCCCTCTGTTTAGTGGCCACAAATAATACCTCTTGCCTCAGCTATAATGAATGTGTGTTCTTATTCACAAGTAATAATGGGGAATAATTAAGGTAGCAAACATAATATTGGGAAATAATATAGAAGTCACATATAGCTCCAATATTTCTTAGCTGTGTGATGTTTACTCAGTTCAAGTTCTCTGAGTTCCACATTTCAAAGTGGGATGCTAACAATATTTAATAAATTTCCTTTGAGAATTTTATTAGGTAATATACATAAAGGAAGCGCTCTATAAAATGTCGAGCAACAGGGGAAGCCAGGATGACTCAGTGGGTTAAGTGCTCACTTTTCAGCTCTGGTGACCCAGGATAGAATCCTGGCCCCAGCCCATTCAGACCCATATACTGAGCTGCGGTATGCTCACCATGCAAGAGGACCCCAGTTTGGTTCTTGCCCCCCGGTTTGGCCCCTGTCTCAAGGGGGCATGCCTCCCATACTGGAGGCCCCCAGCCCAGTTCCTGCCCTATGTGGCCCCCGCCCACCTGTGTGGAACAAAACCATATTGAAAACAAATGAAGTTCAACTATGGAGATCGCTCTGGGCCCTCCTGCTTCTCTCTGTCTCTCTCTATATCTGTCTCTCTGTCTCTGTCAAAACAATAAAATAAATCTTTTAAAAAAATATCAAGCAGCAAATAAATGTACAAAAGGGAAAATCCATCACTGCTATTTTGAAAATTACTGAAAGTACATACTACTCTCTGCACAGATACAAGGCATCGAGATGAACACCAGCCAACTTGGAGGGGGTTATCTGAGCAAGAAAGAAAGGTGTAATTTACTCTTCTAAATCCACACCTGCCTAGATGCTGCTGTCATAAAACTGCTGAATGGCTCATTTAACAGCCGGCTTATAAGAATTTTTTTGAAGATTTATATTATTGTTTTTGACAGAGAGAGAGACAGAGAGAAGGGGGAGGGCCCAGAGCAGTCTCCACAGTTGTATGTCATTGGTTTTCGACATGGCTTCATGCTGCACATGGGATGGGGCCACTCCACCCCATCCCATCCCCACCCAGTGCAGGGCAGGAACCCGGTGGGGCCTCCCGCATGAGAAGCATGCCCCCATGAGCTGGGGGCCAAACCTCCCACATGGGAAGCTTGCCCTGGAGAGAACCAAACTGGGGCCACAGCCTAGATCAGCACATGGGTCCGCACAGGCCAGGGCCTGGATTAGATCCTCGGACCTTGGGGCTGCAAAGTGAGTGCTCAACCCACTGAGCCATCCCAGCTTCCCCAAAGATATTCCTTTTTGTTGTTAAATTTATTGGGGTGACATTGATATCAATTACACTGTTTCCAGGTGTACAAGTCTACATTACATAGTCTATACATTGCAATATGTGCTCACCACCCAGAATTAGCTCACTTCCATCACCGTATGTTTGATTCTCCCTCCCTACTCTCTCCCCCTACCCATCTCTCCTACCCACCATCCCCCTTACACTCAGGTCCCAAAGATATTTTAAACATAGTTCCTTATTGCTTGCCAATGTTCTTCCCTCCTCTATGTGGTAGAGGGAAAGTCTCGCTTCTCTACAAACCAGATCTATAGTTCAGTTTCAGTTCACGGGGTGTGCTGACTTGCATTGTTCATTTATTCATTCATTCACTCATTGGATCAATGTTTATTGACCCCTTCTGCATCAGGTCCTGCACTGGACACAGGAAATAGAGCAGTATATCTCACACACGGCTGACATCTAGCAGAAATCATTCAACATCTCCAGCCAAAACGCTATCTGTAAGAGGGAAATGGGCATGATGCCCTCTCCCATTTCTCCCAGTTCTCATGTTCTGAGTCTTTATTTCTCTCTGTAGATTTTCATTTTTTATTCTCCTCCAAAGGCTCAAAGAATCTTCATGCTGGTCTTTCTCTCATTAAGTTATGAAATAATAGTTATAGTATATATATACATAAACATGTCTATCACATATACATGTATGCATGTATATAACCTATAACCTATTTCCTAATAGAATTCCTCCATTCATTTATGCATCACGCACTGAGAGTCATTGAGGGAAGTCACTATGCTATTTGTGGAGGTATATATAGGTATATTAAACTCTCCCTATCCTCTAAGTACTTATAATGTAATAGAAGAGATAAAATATATTCACAAATAATTGCAGATAGAATCCTTCCTTTAGGAAAAATAAATCCTTTTAGTTGTTGAGATTAGAGGTTTCTTGTAACCAGTGGTGTTAACATGAGCCTGGAAGAAGGGATTTTGATAAGCAAAATGTAAGTAAAGAAGGTCATGCAAGAAATAGTATGGGGGGAAGCCGGGATGGCTCAGTGGGTTAAGCACTCACTTTGCAGCCCCAGGGACTGAGGATCGAATCCTGGCCCCGGCCCGTGCTGACCCATATGCTGAACTGGGAGGTGCCACCAGTTCAGTTCTCACCAGGGTGAGACCCTGGCCCAGTTTCTGCCCTATGCAGCCCCGCACCCACCTGTGGAATGAAACTATGTGGAAAAACCAATAATGTGCAACTATGGAGACTG
>PVKE010045896.1:0-12499 GCA_004027555.1 Craseonycteris thonglongyai | reverse complement strand
CTCCCGCTCCTTCCCGGGCCTCCCGACAGGCCGGGGCCTCCCGGCTCCCGCTCCTTCCCGGGCCTCCCGGCTCCCGCTCCTTCCCGGGCCTCCCGGCTCCCGCTCCTTCCCGGGCCTCCCGGCTCCCGCTCCTTCCCGGGCCTCCCGACAGGCCGGGGCCTCCCGGCTCCCGCTCCTTCCCGGGCCTCCCGGCTCCCGCTCCTTCCCGGGCCTCCCGGCTCCCGCTCCTTCCCGGGCCTCCCGACAGGCCGGGGCCTCCCGGCTCCAGGCCCCGGTGCTTCCTGCTGCAATTTCCTAAAAACTAGGAGGCTGCTCAGGTCGCAGGACCCCCAACACGGGACATGAACTCAGGACCCCCTGCAGCGGGCAGACCCCGCTCACAGGGTGCCGCTTGTCCCCAATGAGGTCCTTGCTGTGCACGGTTTTCAGGTCTCGCACCCAGTTCAGCATCTCTACCCGGTTTTAGTCCCTTTGTCACGCCGACGTTTTCACAGGAGGGGCCGTGGATGCTGCAGAATGTCCCCCGGTGCGGGTTCCCCTGATGTTTCCTTGTAAGACTTAGGCTCTACCGTATTTCCCGGCGTATAAGACGACCGGGCATATAAGACGACCGGGCGTATAAGACGACCCCCTAGTTTTACAGTTAAAACCTAGGTTTAGGCCTATATTTTCTGTATAAGACGACCCCCCACTTCTGAGGCCGTACCCTTGTACAGCGAATATAGGCCTAAACCTATTTTAACTGACGACCCCCCACTTCCGAGGCTGTAGCCTTATACAGCGAATAGAGGCCTAAACCTATGTTTTAACTGTAAAATTAGGGGCTCGTCTTATACGCCCGGTCGTCTTATACGCCGGAAAATACGGTATTTTGCGAAGGTGTTTCCTTCCTCGGACATCGTGTGAACTTGAATCACCGGTTCCGTGGCATCACCAGGTTTCTCTCATGCAAACCCATCTTCCCGCCCCTCCTTCTGTGATTAGGAAGCAATTTGTGGGGAGCTGCTTGGAGCTACATCCCGTGTCTCGTCCGGTTTGGCCTCCACTGGCCCTGGCACTCGTGTGTGGTTCTCGCCTGATCCAGTCATTATTCTCATGGGTGTAAAAGGGTTATTTTTCTCAACTGGTCGCTCCCCTTCCATTGAGTTAGTTGGCATTCTGTTGTAAAGGAGAGTTTTTCGGGGAAGCCAGGAGGGCTCGGCGGGTTGAGCGCTCGCTTTGCAGCCCCGGGGACCAGGGATCGAATCCCGGCCCCGGCCCGTGGGGACCCACATGCTGAGCTGGGGTGCGCTTCCCATGCGGGGGGCCCCCAGCCCGGTTCCCGCCTGCACGGCCCCCGCCCACCTGTGTGGAATAAAATATTGAAAAGCTGATGACGTGCAACTGTGGAGACGGTTCCGGGCCCTCCCCCTTCTCTCTGTCTCAGTTCAAACCGTAAAAAGTAAATCTTTTTAAAAATTATATCAGTAATTTCCAAACTTTGCTGTTCACTGGAATCCCCTGGTGGCTGATTCTGGTGTGACCTGGGCCCGGATGGAGCCGTTTGGTTCCCACAACACAAGAAAGTCAGACCTAGAAGACCCCCTGGGCTGGGGAGCAGAGAGGCCGCCCCGTCCCCGCGGGTGGGCCCCCCAGACCCTCCCGGGACCCTCCCGGGACCCTCCCCGGACCTCAGGTCCTCCCAGTCAAAGAAGGGCTCCGGGGCTCACCGCCCTGTGCTCTCACTCATCCCATTGTTGAGCTCTTGTTCACGTTTCGGGGACCCCATCCCTATTTGAGGGAGGAGCAGTGTCTGCACAGGTCATTCCGAGCTCCCCCAGAAGCTCCCACCACATAGTAGGTGCTCAGTTCACGTTTGTGGCGCCAATAACGACTGTCCTCTAGCAGCGCCTCCCTCTCCGGAGCCCTTGGGTGACACCAGAAATGCCTCCTTAGGGCCGTTGATCGGGCACCTTCCGACTCCGCAATTTTGTATCAATTCCCAGAACACTCAGCCCCTTCCTTCGCCCTCAGGGCGTGTCTTTTGTGTGTGTGTCTGTTTGTTTACTTCCTCTAGTACTTGTGTGCAGCGCTGTGTCCCAGGCCCTGTCGGCCTTGGGCGCAACACGGGGGAGGGACAGACGGGGGTCTCGTAGGAACCACAGCCGGGCTGTGAGACCGGGTCCGGGACGCCCAGCCCTGGGAGGGAGGCCGCAGAAGGCGGGTGTCCCTAGAAGCCGGGTTGCTGTGCGGTACAGTGGGGTGGGGGTGGGGCACCGTCAGTGCAAAGGCCCTGAGGCAGGAGGGGACCAGGCGAGAGCTGAGACGCAGCGAGGACAGCGAGCAGGGCCCCGCCTGCAACCTCTGCAACCACGCTGTTCCCCTCCTGTCCCCACCCAGCCTCCTTTTTGTCTTTTTAAGATTTATTTTATTGCTTTTTTTGATAGACAGAGAGAAGGGGGAGGGCCCAGAGCCATCTCCATAGTTGCACGTCATCCGTTTTCCACATGGTTTCCTTCCACACCGGTGGGCGGGGGCCGTGCAGGGCGGGAACTGAACCCCGGGGCCTCCCACATGGGAAGCTCACCCCAGTTCAGCACATGGGTCCCCACGGGCCGGGGCCGGGACTCGATCCTGGGACGATGGCGCTCAGCCCACTGAGCCGTCCCGGCTCCCCCCACACCCAGGACGCTGCCCTTTGGTCTCGCTCCCCATCTCTCCATCAGAGCCTCCAATCCTTCCCCTGGTGAGGCCCCGGAAGCCCCCCACCCACAGCCTCGAGACCCTCAGGCTGCGCACCCCCCACCCTGCCGGGCGGCCTCGAGACCCCCAGGCTGCGCACCCCCACCCCACCAGGCGGCCCCGAGACCCCCAGGCTGCGCACCCCCCACCCCGCCGGGCGGCCCCGAGACCCCCAGGCTGCGCACCCCCACCCCGCCGGGCGGCCCGCGGTGGAAGGTGCTAAATCCACAGCCCAGAAGGGGGTCCGAGAACCCTGGCTCCTGGGTGCTGCTCTCTCCTGCCTCCTGGGAGGAGCAACCCCAGGGCGCAGAGCAGCTGCCGCCCGGACACGGAGCCCATGGAAGGCGTTCCAGGGCACAGGTAGCACCCAGCTTTATTGGGGGGACTTAGCTCACAGACTGGGGTGAAATGGGCGGAAAAGCCATTCTGACCGGTGGGGGAGGGGAGAGGGGGACAGTGAGGTGCTAGGGGGCCAGGAGGGGGCACAGGCAGCGAAGCAGCCGGGTCCTCACTTCTGGGCGCCCAGGACGAGGGCGACGACGAGGCCCACGACCAGCAGGAACATGGCGACAGACAGCAGCACCGTGATGACCACCATGCCCCCCGTGCGGGCCATGCCCAGCCCGATGGATCCCGCCGTCCTTCCTGTGGGAGGGGCGGGCGGGGGGCCAACTGACCGTCCCAGGGGCCCAGCCCCCCAGCCCGCCGGGGACTCTGAGGGGCGTCCCTCGGCGGCGTCCTCCCCCATGTCACCCCCCCAGGACGCAAAGTCGGGGGACACCAGCCCCGCCCTCCAAGAAGTGTAGCCGCTGGAAACTGAGTCAACAGGTGCTGACCCGCCGAGGGCTCAGCTCAGTGTCAGGACGAGAGGGGCGTCTGGGGGATGGGGGCGTCCGGGGGGTGGAGGGGCGTCCGGGTGATGGGGGGCCGGGGGGGTACATGGGGGTTCGGACGCGAGAGGGGGCGGGCGTCACTTACGAGGAAGCGTGGACATGGGCATCTCCCTGCTGGACTCCGTGGATGTCCCCTTTGTCACGAGGTAGGAAATGCTTTTGGGGAGAGACAGGGGCGAATCCTCAGACGTGGGGGCTCCCCGGTCACAGCTGGGGTCCCCGGCGGCCTCCTCCGCAGCATCGCTCCCCTCACCGCAGGCCGGGACCCCGCTTCTCGCCCCCTGTCCCCTCCCCCGGGCCCCGGGCCCCGCGGGGCACCTACTAGTATTTGGTTCCTGGCGTGAGGCCTGTCACCTGGTAGGCGCTGAGCCGGGTGACCGTGAAGCCCGCTCCGCCGTCCACCACGCTCACCAGGTCGCGCCGCCCGCGGCAGGGAGGCACCAGGAAGCTGGATGTCACCACTGGGCCGGCGTTGGGGCGACAAGCAGGGCCCAGTGTCTGGGGGTCCCCAGGAGCAGGGGCTGCAGGTGGCGCGTGGGCCGGGGCACGGGGTTCATGGAAGCGTGTGTGGGAGAAGGGATGCGGGCGTGCGGGGGACAGGAGGTGGCCCATGGGGACAGGACGGGGGACCCATGGGGACAGGGCGGGGGGCCCATGGGGACAGGACGGGGGCCCATGGGGACAGGACGGGGGGGTCCATGGGACAGGAGGTGGCCCATGGGGACAGGGCAGGGGGCCCATGGGGACAGGATGGGGGCCCATGGGGACAGGGCAGGGGTCCATGGGGACAGGGCGGGGGCCCATGGGGACAGGAGGTGGCCCATGGGGACAGGGCAGGGGGCCCATGGGGACAGGAGGTGGCCCATGGGGACAGGGCGGGGGGTCCATGGGGACAGGGCGGGGGGTCCATGGGGACAGGGCGGGGGCCCATGGGGACAGGAGGTGGCCCATGGGGACAGGGCGGGGGGTCCATGGGGACAGGGCAGGGGCCCATGGGGACAGGGCAGGGGCCCATGGGGACAGGGCGGGGGTCATAAGGACACAGGGCGGCCGACCTTTGCTGTCGTTAGCTCTGCGGACCCTGAGGGTGGCGTTGCCCCCTGTGAGGTGACAGGGCGGCAGGGCGACCAGCAGGCTCCGGGTCAGCGCTGGGGACAGCAGGCGGGACAGGCTGGAGATGTTGAAGTCGGCTGGGGGCGCGGAGGGCGGGGGTGGGGGGTCAGTTCCGCTCCCCACCGGCAGCCCCGGGCCCACGACGCTGAGTTCCTGCACCTGCTGGCAGACGCGGGCCTGAGCCGGCCCCGCCGGCAGGTGGCGGGCGTGGGCTGCGGAAGCCGCCGGCTCTGCCGGGGCTCCAGGCCCTGTGAGCTCAGCCGAGGGGACCCCCACGGCACCCCAGCCCACGGCACCCCAGCCCACGGCACCCCAGCCCGCGGCCCCGGGTCCTGCCCCGCACGGTTCTGCCTCCCGGGCCGGGAAGGGAACCGGCGGTGCCCGTGGGGCAGCTCCATGTGGGACCCCTGCCCTCGCCAGCCCCCCACCCGGGTCTAGAAGGCAGGGGGACCCCCCCACTCCCCACAGAAATGGCCGAGACCTGCGGCCCCCGGGCCCAGCACAGCCAGCAGCGTGAGGATCAGGGCCGGGGTCCTGCTGGGTGGTGGGGTTGCCATCCCTGGGCCGGGAGCCGGGGCTTTGGAAGCCGGGACGCTGGGGCGGCCGGTTTTGTCCTGAGGATGGGAGGGGCCGGGGAATGTTGTCCAACCTGCCGGGGGGCCCTGCAGCCGCGGGGGGAGGCCCCCGGACAGGTTCTTCAGGACCGGGCGCTGGCGGACCCTCGGGCCAGGAGCCGGGCCTTGGCTGCGTCTGGTGGCTGCCCGGGGGCAGGGTCACTGAGGTGGGGTGGCCTTCACCTGCACCAGGGCCGCCTGGCTGAGCGAAGACGCTGAGGTCGAGTCGTGGGAACGAAGACAGACCCACGGATCTGCCGCTGCCCCCCGTTAGGGCAGCGCCGAGCAGCTTTATCCGTTGTGTTTCGTGGTTTACGTGCGTCGCTACCAGAGCACGTCAGACATTGTCTCGGCTGAGCCTCGTCCGAGGGCGTCTTCATCTCCAGCAAACAGCCGCTTCTCTGGAAGCCTTGTTGCTTCTCGTTTCCAGCTTCCCGGCTTCCTGGTGGCACGTGGTCAGCGCACACCTTCCTGCGGAGCAGCTCCTGAGCATCTAGTTTCTGTCCCTTCCGGGAGGTTGGGGGGCTGAGGCCCTGCCATCAAGGCCCCCGGAAAGCCTTCCCTGTCAGCACATGACCAGCTCCCAGCAATCACCCCTTCACCCGGGACCCCCACATATCGGGGAACCTGGTCTGCAGAGGGCGCCGTCCCCCAGGTGGGGGGGGTCTCCCCAGGAGGGCCGCAGGTTCTGGGGTCGCCCCGTGTGCGGCTCCCGGGGGGACCCGGGCTGGGCAGGCGGGGACGGTGAGGGGGTTCAGGGGCTGAGGGTGCCCAGGGCCAGTCCCCCCCACCCCCCGGCTCCCAGCCTGGGTGCCTTTGGGTCGAGAACAAACTGGTTTTTCCTGCACCTTAGCCTTTGTCCGCTTTTCGATCAGGTTGGACCATCGCTCTGCAGACGGAAGGAGCCTCTGTTGCACGCGGGGGAGACGTGTGGGGCTCCCGGGCTGGGGGCCTGTCCAGGTGGGTCACAGGGCAGTGACCCGGGCGTGGCCTTGCACTCGGCCTCGGGAGGGGTCATTGCATTTCAGTCACCAACCGGGAGTCCACGAGGAGACAAGGCTGGGCTTCCATTTTTTTTTTTAAAGATTTATTTTACTGTTTTTTTCTATTTTCTATTTTATTTTTTATTGTTTTTGACAGAGAGTGAGAGAGACAGAGAGAAGGGGGAGGGCCCAGAACAGTCTCCATAGTTGCACATCGTCGGTTTTTCCACATAGTTTCATTCCACAGGTGGGCGGGGCTGCACAGGGCAGGAGCTGGGCCGGGGTCTCACCCCGGTGAGAACTGAACTGGGGGCGCTCCCCAGCTCAGCATATGGGTCCCCACGGGCCGGGGCTGGGATTCGATCCTCGGTCCCCGGGGCTGCAAAGTGAGCGCCCAACCCACTGAGCCCTCCCGGCTTCCCCAAGGCTGGGTTCCTTACAGAGCAGGTTGCCTTGGGCCCTGGCCCCACATGAAGTGGGGTGCACGGGACAGAATGGGGTGCAGAGGGCAGGTCTCTGACCACCGGGCCCTGCGCCTTTAAGCCTCCCGCCTCCCCCCACCCCTCCAGCCTCCCGGTTTCTGGAGAAGCTGAGACTGGCCGTCTGCTCACTGGCTGCTCAGGAGGCTGTGCTTTGCCGTCTCCATGGAAACCAGTAGTTGCTAAGCAACTGGAGCATCATCTGTGCTGAGTTTTCGCATCTAATTATTTCATCCCCACGGCTGAGAAGGGTTTGGGGAGCGGAGAGGCCGGCACCGGAGCAGAGATAACTCTTAGCCGAGCGTAGCCACCAGCAGCGTGGAAGTCACCGAACGCCACAGGACCCGCTCCCCGGAGGGCGCTCCCGTGGCAGGAGCAAGGGGGCCGCGGGCCCTGTTCCCATGGAGTCCTGGTTCTAAACCCCCTCACGTTCCCTCCCCGGCCTCCTTCCTCCCCAGTGCCGTGTTCAAGTCAACAGACAGGTGTGAGCAGCCAGGCGAGCCGGGTGCCCTCTGCGTCCCGGCCAGGCGAGCCGGGTGCCCTCTGCGTCCCGGCCAGGCGAGCCGGGTGCCCTCTGCGTCCCAGCGAGCTAGAAAAGTGGGTCCGCGTGGCCCTGTGGGCTCGTCAGCCTCCAGCAGGGACCGCTGTGCTCGTGTTGGGGACAGACACCGCGTGGTGACCCTGATGGGTCACGCTGAAGCTCGCTCTTCTCGCCTGTCCAACGGGAAGACTCGTTCCTCCCCATTCACCCACCTGGCAGAGTGTGACAGGTGTGACTGTGCTTCAGAGACAAGGTGCAGGGGCAGCCGGGACGGCTCAGCGGGCTGAGCGCTCACATCGCAGCCCCGGGGACCGAGGATCGAATCCCGGCCCTGGCCCTGGCCCGTGGGGACCCACATGCTGAGCTGGGGTGCGCTTCCCATGCGGGAGCCCCCAGTTCAGTCCCCGCCCTGTGTGGCCCCCGCCCACCTGTGTGGAAGGAAACCGTGTCGAAACGGATGACGCACAACTATGGAGACGGCTCTGGGCCCCCCCTTCTCTCTGCCTCTCTCTGTCTCTGTCAAAACAACAAACAATAAAATAAATCTTTAATAAAAAAAGAAGGTGCAGGAGGCCCCTGTCACAGTCAGTAGGACAGACCGGGGGGCACCCGGGGGCTCGTCCCTGGACGTACGTGCTGGGCACACGCAGCCCCCGTCCCTGTCCTGAGACGCGAGGCCGGAAGAGGCTGTGAGAGGCGGCTCAGCCCGTCAGCTGGGCGGGAAGGGCCCGGAAGCTGCACTTTGTCCCTCGTATCACCTGCGAGGCAGCGGCTGCAGCGGCGTCTGCCCCCGGCCTGTGCCGTGGGCCAGCTCACCCACCGGCCAGCCTCGCTGCCTGCGGTTCCGTCCTCTGCAGAAACGGTCACAACCGCCTCCCTGGGACCCCGTGGCCGTCACCCACCACGACTTATTTAAGACCATCGAGCACAGTATCCGGTTCAATAAATACGACTTTAAGCAATTCGTGGTAGCCTCTCCTTTTTATTAACCGCCAGTGCGACCAGGACTGGAGACTCAGAGGCGACCAAGGACTTGTCCGAGGTCGCAGGGCGATGGGAGAGCAAAGCGGCAGGGAGCCTGGAACCTGCTTTTTCAGCTGTCCCGCTGGTGTGTGCAGCCGGGGGTGGCTGGGCAGGGGTGCCAGGCACAGGGCGAGCAGCTGGGGACACCTCCCCTGCCATGGGGAGGCGCCCCGCGCGGTGTCACAGAGCTGACAGCACACAGCTCCTGCCCACAGCTTGCTGAGCCACAGAGCGAACCAGACGTCCCCGGTTGTCGTACGGAAGGGAGGACGTTCCGAGAAGCGGGAGCAGAATGTGAAGCGGCCCCGAGATGCGAGCCCTTCCGACGCCTTCTGGGAACAGCGTGGGCATCGGAAGGGCAGCACCTCACGGCGGGCACCCTGTATCGGGGGGTCCGTGGGGCCCGCAGACGACAGCAGAGCCGGTGAGACCCGGGGCTCCGTCCTCAGAGGCGTTGCACAGCCTCCTCCCCGTCCCTGGCCAGTGAGGTCAGGCCGGTGGCTTCACTGCAACCGCACGAGACAGCCGGAGCCGGAAGCCGCCAGCGCCCACGTCCCCGGATTCCCGCTTCTCAGCCAAGTGTCTGCTTCTGTGCATGACCGTTTTTTGTTTTTTTTAACATTTATTTTATTGTTTTGACAGAGAGAGACAGAGGGACGGGGGAGGGCCCAGAGCCGTCTCCGTAGCTGTCCGTCATCCGTTTTGACACCCTTTCCTTCCACACAGGTGGGCGGGGGCCGCGCAGGGCGGGAACCGGGCTGGGGGCTCCCGCATGGGAAGCTCGCCGGGAAGCGTGGGGCAGGGGCCACTCCCCAGCTCAGCATATGGGTCTGCACGGGCCGGGGCCGGGATTCGATCCTCAGACCCCAGGGCTGCAAAGCGAGGGCTCAAGCCGCTGAGCCGTCCCGGCATTTGCAGGGCAGGTGTTGGGAGGGGAGCCGACGAGGGAGGAAGGAGAGTCAGGAGGACCCCGAGGTGTGGACGGAGAGCTTCAGAAAGGAAGCGTCCAAGGGTAAGGTGACCAGGTAAGCGGGGCACCACTGACCGGGGGGAGGGGGTTCTTGATGAAAAATTGGGTCTATCTCCCGCCGTTCCCTAGCGTGTCGTGCATTCTTTCCAAACATCGGGATTTTTTTTAAATGCTGGACAAATTGTTAAAAATCAGGACTGTCCCACCCAAAGCGGGACGTCCGGTCACCTTATCCAAGGAGCTGACCGTGGGCCGGGAGGGGCCTGGAGGCTCAGCGTGGGCGGGGGCTGCCCTGTGCGGCCCCCTGACGGGGGGCTGAGGACAGAGCCGGAGCGGAATTGGGGCTGCGGAAGAGGCTGGTCCGCTGTGTTATTAGAGATACGGGAGGGGGTATAACTGCAGGAGGAGGAAGCGGGGTTCAGGTCAGAGGGGGACCACAGGGCCGATGGCTTCCAGTAGCCAGAGGAAGGCGGCGACCATGAAGACAGGCCACCGTCCTAGGAGTCGAGCCGGGCGGGGGTGGGGAGGTTGGGGAGGAGAAGACGCAGATCAAGCGAGTCCCCCCCCAGCGTGAACACTCCAGGGCCCGAAGCCCAGAAAGGGGCCGAGTGAGACGGCTGTGCGGGGGGCGGCGGCCTCAGGGTGTCTGTGCTTGGTGGGGACGCCCAGGTGCCCGAGGACCCCTGTCTTCGGGGGCACGGGGGCAGGGGTCAGGGTTCTGTGGAGACACAGACCCGGCCGCGTGTGTGCATAGAGTTCCTTTAAGGAACGAAGGAGGCGTGACCCGGCCCCCCACCCCGGCCTCCCCGGCCCCACCCGGGGCCCTGCTGGAAGGTTCTCCGCTGCTCTGCCCACGGCCAGACCTCCCTGCGTCCTCCACCCCCCACGCCCTCCAGGTTTCCCCACTTCCCTCCCCAAACGGGGTGCACCCCCCAGAAGCCCCCTCCCCCGTCGTGCGCTGTGCCCGGTGGGCAGGGGGCTAGAAGGGGAGCAGGGGGCTCAGAGCAGATGGGCCAGGGCTGCCCCAGAACCGGCAGGACCTACCCACGTGGGACCTTGATCTGCTCCCCGCGGGGGAGAAAGTCGGGGTGCTGAAGGGAGCTCTCCCGCAGACAGGGAGGCCTGTCGGGGTTGGGGGTACACACGTGTTCGGGGTCACCCCTCCGATGCGGCTTCTCTCACCCCACCCCTTGCCCTGGCCATGGGGGGACACCCCTGGGAAAGCCATTCCGCGTGGGGGGAGGGAGGCCCGCTTTGGGGACGCTGCCCATCCCCGCTCCCCCCAACTCATAATCCGATTCCTCCTCTTCTTCCAGCCTCTGGACCCATCACCATGGCAACAGTTTTCTCGGCTGCAAACCGTTCCTTCTGCCCCTCCTTCCACGGGGCGGTCGCCCCTCTGCGGACCCCCGTGCGCATCCCTGGCTGTCCTTGCTCTCGGGGGTCCCCGCCCCGGCTCCCCTTTCCGGCCATGAGGGCCCCATCGCTGGGGGTGTTCGAGGTGCCGGCTGTGAGCAGGGACGGGGCGTCTGGAAGACGGTGGCCTTGCAGACCCGGCCCCCCCAAACCGGGGTTCCTGCTGCTTTTGCCTTTTCTGAGCCTTTGGTGCTTCCTGAAGGGGCCGCTCCCTCTTCCTCCACCTGCCCTGCCTGCCTCACGGCGATTCTCTGAGTGTCCCCATCGGGCGCCCTCCTGCAGGGCAGGGGACACGTGGGACTGTTCTCAGCCTCCCTCTGCCCCTCCTCCCCTCACCCCCCAGATAGACTTGCCCTTTGCTTGTTGTCGGGGGTCTTGTCTTGGCCCCTCGCTCCTGCAATGCTCACTGGGAGGAGGGAGATGGGCGGTGGGTGAAGAAGGGACAGGCTGGGCCTGTCTCCCGTGTGAGGGGACAGTGAGCTGAGACAGAGACAGAGCGAGCGCTGTTGTCTAGAGAGGAAGACGGGGCTGACTTAGGGTTTGCAGAGAGCCGCTCACCTGTCCCCAGGTGCAGCCCAGCCGCGTCCAACCTGTGGCCCGGGACGGCGTTGAACGTGGCCCAACATACATTCTTTTTTTATTTTTTTAAAGATTTATTTTATTGTTTTTGATAGAGAGACAGACAGAGACAGAGAGAAGGGGGAGGGCCCAGGGCCGTCTCCATAGTTGCACATCATCGTTTTCGACATGGTTTCCTTCCACACAGGTGGGCGGGGGCCGTGCAGGGCGGGAACTGGGCTGGGGGCTCCCGCATGGGAAGCTCACCCCAGTCCAGCATATGGGTCCCCACGGGCCGGGGCCGGGACTCGATCGTCGGGCCCCAAGGCTGCAAGGTGAGCACTTAACCCACTGAGCCGTCCCGGCTGCCCCTTGTTTGACATTTGAAGACCCAGAAGGAAGGTCCAGAGAAGGGAGGGAACAGGCCAAGGTCACACTGTGTTGAGTCAGGCCAGTCTTCTGGCTCCGGGGACTTGGCGAGGTTACTAGAAACGGGTTGTTGGGGAGGCCGGGAGGGCTCAGTGGGTTGAGCGCTCACTTTGCAGCCCTGGGGACCGAGGATCGAATCCCGGCCCCGGCCCGTGTGGACCCATGTGCTGAGCTGGGAGCTCCCCCAGTTCAGTTCTCTCTCTGTCTCTGTATCTCTCTCTCTGTCAAAAATAAAAATAAATAAAAATATATTAGAAATGGGTTGTCGGTCTTTCCTAACATCTGGTCGAGGTCCCATGCTGGGACCCTGTGCTAGCTCTAGCCCTCCAGTGAAGACGCACTGGCCCGGACAGAACCACACCGTCGGCGGGAATGAGCCCCAGCTCAGAGGCCGTCTGTCCCTGTGGGGGCAAGGGCCTCATCCATCTTGCTTATCAGCATGGCCTTGTCTAGTTCAGCGCCCGGCGTATAGTAGGTCCTCAATAAATCGTCGTCGAGTGACTACACGGGATCGGTCAGAGGCTCCCCGGAGTACGGGCACGTGCCGGTTCACACATCACAGCTGACAAGGCCGGAACTGTCCCCGGCTGGGTGAGCGGCTGATGCACCCCTGGACATGGTGGCCTCTGCTAACCCGGGAGCCTTCTGCGTAGAGGGTGTCAGCCCTGCTGGGGTGAGGAGGAGGAAGTGCCTGTGAGCACCCAGAACCCCTCAAGAACCTTCCAACCCACAGGGTGGCTTGGGGGGGTGCGTCCGAAG
>PVKE010045895.1:0-12450 GCA_004027555.1 Craseonycteris thonglongyai | reverse complement strand
CCCTCTGTTTGAATTGTGAATATAAGGAAAAACTTGGTGTAAGTCAGGGCTTGTTGCTCCCGGATGAAACCGGGGTGGCAGCCCAGATTCGAATCTGCTAATAAAATCTCCCTCACCAATTGGCAGAAGAGGGTCTGATTCCACCAAATTTTCTGTGTCGTGGCTGTCTGTCTCGCGGGTGATCTCATTCGGCACAACATCCTGTACCCACCAATGTAAAAGAAGTGTGTGTCTCCCTGTTTTACTTTTCATACAATCCCAGAGATTTCCCTGCTTTGCTTTCTCCTAGCCCCTTAATGGATTTTATGTAACCCTCTTGATATCTCCTTCTTTGATCCTAATATATAAAATATGCTTTAAAACTGCCATTCGGGGAAGCCAGGATGGCTCAGTGGGTTGAGCGCTCACTTTGCAGCCCCAGGGACCGAGGATCGAATCCCGGCCCCGGCCCGTGCGGACCCATATGCTGAACTGGGGAGTACCCCCAGTTCAGTTCTCACCGGGGTGAGACCCCGGCCCAGTTCTGTCCCGTGCAGCCCCGCACCCACCTGTGGAATTAAATTATGTGGAAAAACCAACGATATGCAACCATGGAGACTGTTCTGGGTCCTCCCTCTTCTCTCTGTCTCTGTATATCTCTCCCTCTCTCTCTCTCTCTCTGTCAAAAACGATAAAAAATATAAATCTTTTTAAAAAATTAAAAAATATATAAATAAATAAAACTGCCATTCTCCAGGGTATGTTCTCAGTTAGTCGAGGTTTACTTCCCAGAAATTGTCATCAGTTTGGCTTGAATAAACCCATGAAATGTCTCTATAGGTTTTTGACATTTCTTCCATAAACATTTCCTTTCCTCTCTGACCCAATTTTATACTCCTCTCTTCCTCATTCAGTGTGCTCTGGCATTCTAGTCCTCAAACCTCCCTGTCTTAATTTTCTCAAGGACTCTAAATTTGCTATTTTTCTCTACTGCAAAAATGTACTCCAAATTTTCCATGGTTGACTTTGCATTATTTAGGGTGTCTTCCCTGACAACCATAAATGAGGCACTCTTTCACATAATATTGTTTTATTTTCTTCATAGCAATTACCACTATCAAAAATTCAGCATGAATAATATCGAATGATGAAAACTGCTATGCTGGCTATTTGTGCCTTGATTTTATATTCTGATTCTCTTAGGGCCATGTTCCACTCCTTACCTCTTCTTTCTTATATCTCCTATCTCTTTCTCTCTTCACTGGCTATTTCTACCTATAAACATTCTCAACTCTCCCTCTATAACTAAAAACAAACAAACAAACAAGCATTCCTTTGTTTAGCTAACATGGTCAATTTTGTTTTCTTCTCTGCCTTACTTCAAAAGGATACTTAAAACTCATTGCATTTGTTTCCTTATTACCCTCATTATTTTGGAGGTTCTGAAATATGGGTCATTCGTCCTGTTCCCCACCAACTATTTTACTGAATTTATTCTTCAAAAAATGATAATGATGTCCCATTAGTTAAAACACAGTAATATTTTTTTCCTTCATCATAGAATTAAAAAAGCAGAAAATACAAAATAAAAATTTTACCTCCTAGAGATAAACCACTCTATCATTTGCTGTGTATATTGCCAGACCATTTTAGTGTGAGCAAATAGATTTTAAAAGAAAATTAATACAAAAAATATAATGATAGTGTATACCGTATTTTCCAGCGTATAAGACGACCCCCTAATTTTACAGTTAAAACATAGGTTTAGACCTATATTCGCTGTATAAGACTACAGCCTCGGAAGTGGGGGGTAGTCTTATACAGCGAATATAGGCCTAAACCTATGTTTTAACTGTAAAATTAGGGGGTCGTCTTATATGCCGGAAAATATGGTATGCTGTTTTATATACTTCAAAAAAAATTAATATATTATTACATATCTGTAGATCAACATATGGGTTCAGGATTCTTGTCCCCTCCCTCTTCCATTAGTCCTTATGTAAATTCCATGTTTAGCATAAAAGAGTTATGAAAACAACAATATGGCCTATTCTATAACTTTACCCTACTATTGTTCCACTTATTTTGCCAGTCAAAACTTCTACTTCCTATATTCTACCAGTCAGAATTTCTTACTGAAGTTGATATAATTCAATTATAAGTATTTAGAAAAAGAAGTTGAAAGAGAAACAAACATTTAAATAGCACTCATGAATCTATACAACATATTTCTTACAAGGCAGATGATAATAATTTGCTATTATCTCAGTCAGCTTCATCACAATAAATATGAGTCTAGTGTTTAACAGTGTGCAAATCAATCAATTGATTTGGTGTACAAATAAAAATTTGAAAATAATACTACTTTCATTTTATGAGGAAAAGATGGCTTCTTTAAACTTATTGAGATGATATGCTGTTTTCCAATGTGGCTCCTAACTATGGCTACATACTTTATGAGTGATCTAAGAGAATTTTAGGTTGAATTTTGAGTATACCATACTCAGTTTTTTACTACCAGACTAAGAACCCATTCCAGCATAAAATTTATTTGTCCTATAGTTCCTGAGAACACTTCCTTTTATATTTATGCCAATGGTCTATCAATTATGATACTATGTGATGTAATTACAAGCATATTTTAATATCAATTAAAAGATAATGACGATTTATGCTCATCTTCCAGTTTCTATTCACCCTATTTGGCATTATATTTTAAAACATATTCTAGTTAGGAATCAGGCTGTTTAACTAATGAAGAAGTTTTATTTCTTCAGTTGTGCATAAAAGTTATATGTAGTCTTTTAAGGTATACAAATAATAATAATCATTACAAGTATTTAGAAGATTAGCATACTCTCAATATTCAATTTATAATAAAAATAAAGACAAAATACTTAATATGCTAAGAAACAGGTTTGATTGAACAAACATACTCATAATCGTGCTTTTCTGGTATGAATATGTCTTGTGTATCATCTTCCACGTGTTGCAGGTCAACATAGAGGTCTGTAGTTCCACTTGCATTAAACTTTCCTTGTATATTTTGGCTGTACTGTTGCAGACGCTTCCATAAATCATTATAAAGACGCAATAATTTAGGGTATTCTCCTTCAAATGCTTGTTTCAAAAACACAGAAGCTGCCAAGCCAAACAATAACATGCATTAGATAAATAATAAAATAAAAGTTTCTTTTGTATACAAAGATAATGCTACAAGTAACCTATAGTATACGATAAACTAAAGATGTGTTCTAATGAAGCCCTGTAAAATAATTGTTGTAATCTTAATTTTCAACTCAGACCATTCACTGCATTTGATACATTTGTAGACTATAGATTTTGAAACATAATCTATAAAAAAATAAACAATTTGGCAATTATAGTTGAATATTTCAATTCCTTTTCTCAATAACTGATAGAACAAGTACACAGGAAATCAGTTAACATATGAAAACCTAAACAACACTAAAAATTTACTTGACATTTATACAATACTTTATACTTCATAACAGCAAAGTACACATACTGTCAAGTGCACATGAATCACTTACCTAGATTAACAATATTTAATGATGATTAAAAAAAATGTCTGATTAGGGCATGCTGAGATAGCTCAGCAGGTTGAGCACTTGCCTTGAAACTAAGAGGTCCCAGGACTGAATCCCAGCCCATGCAAACCCATGTGTTAAACTGCTGTGCAACTGGTAACCTTGAAGATGGCAGTGAAGGTTCTCATCTCCCATACAGGAGGCCGCTGGTTTGGTTCTCACCCACACAGCCCCACATCCACTTGTGTGGAGTGACATTATGATGTGCAACTGTGGAGACACTCCTTCTTTCTCTCTCTTTCACACACACTTTCTCTCAAACAAAACAATCTTAAACAAAAAAGTCTAAATATATGTGAAAGGTTTCAAGTCATATGAAGTATGTTCTGTAATCAAAATAGTTTTAGATTAGAAATCAGTAACAATGATATTTTTTAAAATCCCCAAATTTGGAACTAAGAGACAAGCTTATAAATCAATAACTCATGTTGTTCATAAAAGAAATGAAAATAAAAATTAGAAAGTATTTTGAACTGAATGAAAATTAAAACATAACATATGTAAATCTGTGGGATGCTACTAAGGGAGGATTTGGGAGAAATTTATATAAAACTTATATTTAAAAAGAAGGAGTCTCAAATGACTTTAACTTGCACCTCAAGAACATAGAAAAAGAAGGGCAAATAAAACCCAACATAAACAGAAGAAAATAAAAACACATATAGATACCAATGAAACAGAAGGGGGAAAAATAGCAATAGAAACACTAAAAGCGAAAATTGGTTCTTAGAGAATAAGTAAAATTGTCAAACTTCTAGACAGATTGGTTAGGAAAAGAGAGAAGAAACAATTTAGATATATTCGGAATGAAAGAAGTGACCTTGGTACATGTTCTGCAGATATCAAAGGATCATAAAGGAATGAAAAACAACCTTATGCTAGTAAATTTGAAAACGTCTGTGAAATGTACACATTCCTTGAAAGATGCACATTACTAAAGGTCTCTCAAGAAGAAATAAACTAAATAGCCTTATATGGATTGAACTTTTTAGTTAAAAACCTCTCCACAAATACACAGCCCAGATAATGTCAGTGGTGAATTCTATAAAATAATTTAAGAAAGAAATAATATAAATTCCCAACTATTTCTATGATACCATTACCCTGACAACAAAACCAAAAATATAAAAGGAAAATAAACAAACAAAAAAGAACAATATTCTTCATGAATATAGATACAAAAATTATAAAGAAAATGTCATCAAATCTAGTCATACAATATACTCATATAAAAAGAAAATTACATCATGATTAAGTGGGTTAAGCCTAAGAATTCATGGTTGACTTACCATTTTAAAATCAATGTGATTCATCATATTAACAAACTAAAATGAAAAAACACACGATCATATCAATAGATGCAGAAAGAGCGTTTGAAAAAATCCAAAATCCCTTCCTAATAAAGGCTCTCAGTCTACTAGAAACAGAAGGGAGCATTCTCAACCTGATAAAAGGGCATCTACCAAAAAACCTCACAGCTAATGTGATTCCTGACAAGGCTTAATGCTTTAGCCCACAATGAAAAAGAAGACAATGATATCTGCTGTCAACATTTCTATTTAACTTTATCCTAGGGCAGGCATGTCCAACCTGAAGCCCAGGATGGCTTTGAATGAGGCCCAACACAAATTCTCAAAACATGTGATATATTTTTTGTGTGACCTTATTTTTTATCAGCTCATCAGCTATTGTCAATGTATTTTATGTGTGGTCCAAGACAACTGTTCTTGCAATGTGGCCCAGGGAAGCCAAAAGGTGGGACAGAGGTTCTAGTTAGTATAGTAAGACCAACCCCCTCCCCCTGCAAAATATTCAGCTTGGAATACTACTATTTTACTCAGAGACAACATGATTATCTGTGTAGAAAATCTGGTGAAATCTATAAAAAATCTAATTCAACAAGGTTTCAGGATATAAGATAAATGTGTAAATTTGAAGTGTATTTCTATATATCAACAATGAACAATCAGAAACCAAACTTGATAAAATAATACAACTTACAATAACAAAAGTATAAAGTACTTGGAGATAATCTGACACAAATATGTGAAAGATCTAAACATTAAAAACTGCAAAAACAGTGCTGAGATAAATTAAAAAACAAATAAATTAAGAGAGATATATTCATAGTTTTGATGGTTCACACTGTTAAGATGTAAATTCTCCCCAAATTAACCTAGACATTAAAATCAATGCTTACCGGTATTTTTTGAAAAAGAAATAAAAAGGTTCTAAAACTCATATGAAAATGTGATAATCAAAATATCTTTGAAAAACAACAACATTGAAGAAATACTACTACTTAATTTCAACTTATAAAACTACAGAAATCTAAAACATTGGTATGAGTGTTAAGGCAAAAATACATCCAAGCATATATACTAAAACAAATACTGACCAAGGTACAAAGGCAATTTAGTGGGCACAGGGCACATGTCAACAAAGAATAGTGTAACAATTGGATATCTATATTAAAAACAAAAACAAAACACATTAATTCATAGCTTGTACACTATACAAAAAGGCCTAAAGACCTAAATAAAAAACCTAAAACTTCAAATCTTCTAGAACAGGGTGTCCAACCCTTTGGCTTCCCTGGTCCACATTGTAAGAATTGGGTTGGGCCACACATAAAATACACTAAAACTAATGAAAGCCGATGAGCTTAAAAAATAAAAAATAAAAAAATAAATATCTCTCTCTCTCTCTCTCTCTCTCTCTATATATATATATATATATATATAACCAATCATAATGTTTTATAATAAGAAAGTTTACAAATTTATGTTGAGCTGCATTCATAGCCATCCCAGGCCACATGCAACCCACACGCTGTGGGTCGAACAAGCTTGTTCCAGAACATTGGTGTCCAACCTTTTAGCTTCCCTGGGCCACACTGGAAGAAAAACTGTCTTGGGTAACACATAAAATACAGTAACACTAAGGATAGTTGATGAGTTAAAAAAAAAAAAAAGGTCACAAAAACATCTCATCTTATTCTAAGAATTTGTGTTGGGCCTCATTCAAAGCCATTCTAGGCCACAGGTAGGACATGCCTTTTCTGTCCTTGGGTCAGGCATATGATCCCAAATGCATAATCTATAAAAGAATAAATTGATAAACTGGACATTATCTAAATTAAAAATATCTGTTTGTCAAAACACATCTAGGAGGGGATGTCAGGATGGCTCAGTGGGTTGAGCACTTGCCTTGAAGTCCTAGAGTCTAAGAATCAAGTCCTGGTCCGGGCCCGTGCGGACCCATATGCTGAACTGGGGTGTGCTTCCCATGTGGGAGGCCCTTGGTTCAGCGCCTGGCTCATGAGGGTGTGCTTCTATTGCAGCAGACCCCTGGCCTGGTTCTCATCCTGTGTGGACCTGCTCTCACGTGTATGGAACAAAACCATGTCAAAAACTCGTGACATAAACTATGAAGACTGCTTGGGTCCTCCCCATTCTCTCTCTGTCGCTCCCTCTGTCAAAAACAGTAAAATAAATCTTAAAAACAAAACAAAAACAGAGACATCTAAGGGAATGAATCAACAAACGCCAGAGAGGGAAGATAAATTTCCCATATATGATAAAGAATTTGAATCTAGAATATATAAAGAACTGTCAAATCTGAGTAATAAGAAAATCAACCTCTTTAATAAAATGAAACTTTATCAAAGAAGGAACATGAATGGCAAATAAACACATGAAAATATAGTATCTTCAGTCATTAGCAAAAGTAAAAACACGAGATATGACTACATACCTGGTAGAGTGGCTAAAATTAAAAATACCAAAAGCTGATGAGAATAGAAAAACTAGAATTCTCATATACTCTTGGTGAAAAGGAAACAGTGTATAATCATTTTGCAAGAGTTTGGCATTTCCTTAAATTGTTAAATACTTAACTACTATATAATCAAACCATTTCTCTTTTAGATATTTATCTTGTAGAAATAAAAGTATATATCCATATAAAGATTTGTACATGAACATTCAAAGCATCTTTATTGGTAATACCCAAAACGAAAAACAACCCAAACATCCATCAACAAATGAATGCATAGACAAACTGTGGCACACAAAGGAATACTATATCCAGCACTAAGAACATAAAATATGGATGAATCTAAATATAATCATGCTGCATGAAAGACAAGAATATATAATGCATGCTGTATCATTCAATTTGTACAAAGTTTTAGGAAACGTAAACAATACACAGTGACAAGAGACATCATCAAGATGGCGGTGTGAGAGGAGCTCTTGAAACCTCTCCTGGAAAGAAAACGATTCAAAAAACCTAAAATCCAACCAGAGAATCTCTAAGTAGCTCACAGCCTCGGCTGAGAAACCCAAGAAAATACCTAAAGCTGGAGAAACAGAGGTGAGTGAGAGAGAAAGAAAGGGAGCAGTGCAGACACACGCCACGGAGAGCGATCTGCAGACCCACCCAGTGACCGACTCAGAAGCTGACCCGAGTCCAGAAGGAGAGACTGACTGAGGTGGGAGCGTGGGGGTGCAGGTCCAGGTGCAGAACGACTCTGGGCAGGTTGGATGCCTGGAACAGACAGAGGGGGAGGCACAGACACCAGAGTAAGGGGTGGATGGAAAATGCGGGCACGGCTGATGGTGCCAAGTGGCCCCAGTGGGAGTGCGGGGGGAGCAGCTGAGGTGCGGTGAGAGTGGACAGAGCATGGGGCAGGAGGATGGAGCGAAGCACCCACAGAAGCCAGAGATTGGTGCGGGTGATCAGAGTGAAGATCCAGCTGCCAATGCTTCAGTTGGATGGCTGGATTTAGGGGCCCGTGGAGTGTGAGCCTAGTGACTGGAGAGGGAGGCAGCTGTTCTGGTGGTTGGAATGCCAACACTAGAAGTGTGCTGGCAGCTGAAGCGCAGAGTGGCCCTAAGTGAGGTGGGGCACTGCATGGCTTTGGACATGGAGCCTGGCTGCATCCCCTTGCTATCTTCCATGGCTTGCCCCGCAGGCCTCCCCCTCAGCCTGACTTTGGTGAGCTACTGCTGGGAAGACGCCATTACACTGTGACACAATCAGAACTGTGTCTTTCCCAACAAACCCCACCCCCACTCTTCCCACAGAAGCCAGCAGAGAGAAGCTGCCATTACCCTGAGAAGCAATCAGACCTGTGCCTTTCCCAACAAACTCTGCCCCCACTCTTCCTGCTGAAGCCAGCAGAGGGATCTAGGTGTGGCAGCTTCTGACAGCAGTGGGATCTCGAAGGCATAGAATACCATCGCCCACGAGACCTTTCCAAAGAGGAGGCATACAGAGACCAGGGAGACTGAGTCAAAGAGAACTCAAACTTCTAGAAAGTCTCTCACTGTGAGCAAACCAAATAAATAAGAGAAAATATTATAAGACACTAACAACAGCTGGGAAGTAAAAGAGATTTCTTCACATCTACCAGAAGAAAAGTCCACATGTCCAGAAAACAAAATGCCCCAACAGCGATGAATATCCCTTTGAATAAAGGCGCTCAGAAAGAAAGAGAAAAATCTTGAGAAAAGGAACTTGAAGATGTGGAATTATATGAGCTAAATGGCAGAGAATTTAAGGCTGCAATTATAAAAACATTCAAAAAGATCAAAGACAACTGGCAGAGTACATAGAAGAAGCTAAGTGATCTCAGAAAGGAAATTCAATCTATGAAAAAGATACAAAGAGAAATTCTGGAGATAAACAACACAATAAAGGATATGAAAACTGAAATAGCTAGCATAGGAAGCAAAGCTGACCAGAAGGAGAAAAGAATTAGTGAAATCAAAGACAAAAATTTGGAAATGTCACAGAAGGACGAAGAGAGAGACCTCAAAGCTAAAAGAAATAAAAGATATCTACAAGAGCTATCTGACTACATTGGAAAGAATAGTATAAGAATAATAGGTATTCCATAGGGAGCAGAGGACGAGATGGGCACAGAGAATTTACTCAGACAAATAGTAGATGAGAACTTCCCAAATCTATGGCAAGAAATGGAACCTCAAATCCTAGAAGGAAACAGGACCCATATCTACTTGAATCCTAACAGACCCTCCCTAAGGCACATTAGACTGAAGATATCGAAGGTCAAAGACAAAGAAAGAATCCCCAAGGCAGCCATAAAAAAAGAACACCATAAACTATAAAGGAAAGCCCATCAGACTATCATCAGATTTCTCAACAGAAACTCTACAAGCCAGAAGAGAATGGAACAAAGTATTCAAAATATTAAAGAAAAAAAATTACCAGCTAAGAGTCCTGTACCCAGCAAAGTTATCCTTTAGATATGAAGGAGGAATAAAGACATTTTCAGACATACAAAAACCAAAGGAATTCTCCAGCACAAGGCCAGCATTTAAAGAAATACTAAAGGAGGTGACTGGACCTGAAATAAAAAGCAAAAGTAAATAGGGATAAACTGGAACACCAAAATATAAAAATAAGAAGAAATAAGCAAAGACTTAAGTTTCCAAAGAAAATAGAGATAAGAAACATCCTTAAGAAAAGGAACCACTGAATATATGAAACTTTTTTTTATATAAAGTTCACGGTAATCACTGAAAAAGAATTTAGAACTGCGACACATAACAATAAAAGAGAAAACAGAAAAAACAGTCATAAACACCATTAAACTAAAATAACCAATGGGAAGAAAAAGCAAAGAAATAATAAAAAATTAAAAAATTAAAAAAAAAAGACCTACCAGAAAATAAAAGATAAAATGGCTATAGGAAATCCTCATGTATCAATCATCACCCTAAAAGTAAATGGACTAACTCACCAATAAAAACACACAGAGTAGCAAACTGGATTAAATAACAAAAACCAATCTTATGCTACCTACAAGAGACACACTTCAGCCACAAGGACAAACACAAACTCAAGGTGAAATGGTGGAAAAAAATACTACAAGCATTGACCTTCAGAGAAAAGCACGTGTAGCCATACTTATATCTGATGAAACAAACTTTGGGATCAAAAAGATAATAAGAGACAAAGATGGAAATTTCAAAATGATAAAGGGGATAATACAAGAAGATATTACACTTATTTAAAGGTTTATTTTTATTGTTTTTGACAGAGAGAGAGAGCGAGAGAGAGAGAGATACAGAGACAGAGAGAAGGGAGAGGGCCCAGAACAGTCTCCATAGTTGCACATCATTGGTTTCTCCACATAGTTTCATTCCACAGGAGGACAGGGGGCTGCACAGGGCAGGAAGTGAGCCGGCGTCTCACCCCAGTGCGAACCAAACTGGGGACACTCCCCAGTTCAGCATATCGGTCAGCAGGGCCAGGACCAGGATTCAATCCTCGGTCCCAGGGGCTGCAAAGTGAGAGCTTAACCCACTGAGCCATCCTGGCTTCCCCAAGAAGATATTACACTTATTAATATATATGCCCCCAACCAAGAAGCACCAAAATTTATAAAGCAACTACTAACAGAGCTAAAAGGAGAAACTGACAAAAACACAATTATAGTAGGGGACTTAAACAACCCATTGACAAATATGGACAGATTATCCAAACAGAAAATAAAGAAATATCAGCTTTAAGTGATACATTACAGCACCTGGACATAATTGACACTTACAGGACACTTCATCCTAAACACAGGGCTATATATATTCTTTTCTGGTGCACATGAAATGTTTCCAAGGATACACTACATGCTGGGACACAAAGCTAGCCTCAGCAAATTTAAGAAGATCAAAATAATACCAAGTGTATTGTCTGATCACAAAGCTTTGAAATTGGAGATCCACTACAAAAACAAAGAAGAACAAAACACATATACATGGAGGTTAAACAACATGTTATTAAAAAAATGACTGGATTAGAGGAAGCCGGGAGGGCTCAGTAGGTTAAGCGCTCACTTTGCAGCCCCGGGGACCAAGGATCGAATCCTAGCCCCGGCCTGTATGGACCCCATATGCTGAACTGGGGAGTGCCCCCAGTTCGGTTCTCACCAGGGTGAGACCACAGCCCAGTTCCTGCCTGGTGCAACCCCACTCCCACATGAGGAATAAAACTATGTGGAAAAACCAATGATGTGTAACTATGGAGACTATTCTGGGCCCTACCCCTTCTCTCTCTCTCTGTCTCGGTCAAAAAAAAAATAAATCTTTTTTAAAAAATGACTGGATCAAAGAAGAAATAAAAGAAGAGATTAAAAAATACATAGAAACAAATGACAATGAAAGCACAACATACCAAAATTACTGGGATGCAGCTAAAGCAGTAATAAGAGGGAAATTTATATCAATACAAGTCTTTCTCAAGAAACTAGAAAAATCACAGATAAAAAACCTAATATCACATCTTCAGGGACTAGAAAAAGAAGAAAAACAAAACAAAACATACAAAGCCAGCAGAAGAAAGAAAATAATAAAAACTAAAGCATAACTAAATAAAATAAAGAATAAAAAAAAACAATAGAAAAAATTAATGCAACAAAGAGCTGGTTTTCAGAAAAATTAATAAAACTGAGAAACCCCTGGCTAGGCTCACAAAGGGAAAAAGAGAAAACACACAAACAAATCCGAATTAGAAATGAAAGAGTGGAAATTACAACAGATACCACAGAAATACAAAGGCTCACACAAAAATACTATGAAAGACTACATGGCACCAAATTTTGCAACCTAGAAGAAACGGACAAATTTTTAGAAACACAGTCCACTTACACTGAATAAAGAATAACTGAATAACCTAAACAAACCAATCAACAGGAAGAAAACTGAAACAATTATCCAAAACCTTCCCAAAAGCAAGAGTCCAGGACCAGATGGTCACACTAACAAGTTGTTGCAGGCATTCAAAGAGGAACTAACACCTATCCTCCTCAAACTTTTCCAAAAAATTGAAGGAG
>PVKE010045894.1:0-12451 GCA_004027555.1 Craseonycteris thonglongyai | reverse complement strand
TTATGATTTTTGCATCACTCTAGTATATCGATAGTCTGGAAACAAATGATGTTCTGTTTATAGCATTTGGTTTGTAGTAGTGGTATTTCCACTTACAAAGTACACTAATTCTTTTTTTAAAAGATTTATTTTTATTGTTTTTGACAGAGAGAGAGAGAGAGAGAGAGAGAGAGAGATACAGAGACAGAGAGAAGGGGGAAGGGTCCAGAGCGGTCTCCCTAGTTGCACATCATCGGTTTTTCCACATAGTTTCATTCCACAGGTGGGAGCAGGGTTGCACAGGGCAGGAACTGGGCCGGGGTCTCACCAGTGAGAACCGAACTGGGGGCACTCCCCAGTTCAGCACATGGGTCCACACAGGCCGGGACTGGGATTCGATCCTCAGTCCCCGGGACAGCAAAGTGAGCGCTTAACCCACTGAGCCATCCTGGCTTCCCCAAAATACAGTAATTGTTGATCGCTGAAAATGTCAAATCCTAGAAAATGTAGCATTCCTACATGTGAAAAAAAATTAGTAAATAGGATCATATACATTTGTTACATTAGGATTAGACAAGTTCTGTTTAGAAATAACTCCATGGGGAAGCCGGGATGGCTCAGTGGGTTGGGCGCTCGCTTTGCAGCGCTGGGGACTGAGGATCGAATCCAGGCCCCGGCCCTGGCCTGTGTGGACCCATATACTGGGCTGGGGAGTTCCCCCAGTTCAGTTCTCTCTGTGTCTCTGTATCTCTCTCTCTCTCTCTCTCTCTCTCTGTCAAAACCAATTAAAATAAATAAATAAATAGAAATAACTCCATGAACAATTTATATATATATATTTTTTTCACATTGAAAACCAATCAGATGTGCTTCAGCCTCAAAGAGCATGTTTATGTAAAATTAAAGGAACGCGGCAGCGAGCAGCATTCTTTTTTTTCCAAACAGGAAATGGGTTAAATTAGACAAGTCTTGAGACCAAAAGAAAAACTGTTCTGGGCAGTGAGCAGAGGCCAGACCCTCAGGGTCCATCCTGGCGTTAAGTGGAGGCAAGATCACTCTGGAAGATGAAGGATAGGCTGGAGGGAAGCCAGATGCAGAGGGCTGTGTGCTGTAGGACCCCATAAAGGCTTTCTGGAGGGGGCAGAACTGTAAGGACAGAAAGCAGGTCGGGGGTTGGGGATGGGAAGAGGGGTAGACAGCGGTGGGCACAGGGGCTTGCGGGAGGTAATGGAGCTGAGTGTGACTTGGTGGTGGTGGTGGGAGCATACCTGGGTGTTGGTCAAGACCCAGTACTCTACCAGTTAGCCCAGGACTCGTAGAGGATAAGAACGCTGTCTGACATACCGCCAACACCTGTCAGCTACTGCCGTAGCAGGAAATCTCACCTAGCTGACAGTCCTTCGTCCCTTCCTTCACTTACGAGTCATTACTGGGCACCCTCTATGCACCAGAGCCCATGCTGGGCACTGGAGACGTTCAGAGACCAAGACCACCCCTGCCCTCCCCAACATCCAGGCTGGCCAGCACGTGGCCTCTGTCCATCTGACACTCACCTCGTTTGCTCCCCTTCACCCCAGCCAGGTCTTGCCAGACAGAACTCATAGGTATCCAAAAATAATCTTTATTGTCACTAGTATAAAACAGCAGATCAACTGGCCTCTCAGTCTGTACAAAGTGTGGAGCATCAGACCCCCCGGGGCTGCCCTCCCTTCTCCCATAATGCCTTGCCCCAGGGCAGTGCCCAGAAGCTCCATGGAAGGGAGAGGGCCACCCCCAAAGCCTTCCCTTGCGGAGAGGGGTTGCGGGTAGACTGAGGTGGGGGGCACCTTCTGCCTCAGGGAGGCAAAGGAGCAGAGAAAACAGGAGTGGGACTCTCCAGTCATTCATGATCCTGTCCCCACCCGCTGCCCCCTCGGAGTCTGCCCTGGGAACACAGGGCTGAGACATGCCTGCTCCTGTGCTGGTCAGAGAGCCACGCGGGTACAGCAGTGCCGCAGCAAGCAGGGCAAGATGCCGCGGTTCAGCTGGTGGAACTCTACGAGCTGCAGCAGGTCGGTGAAGCGAGTCTGGCCCTCGTCCATGCTGAAGTAGAGGCGGCCCTCCTCCTCGCTCTGGGGTATGGTCGCAGGGGGTGGGCAGTCAGGGATGGCTATGAGCTCCAAGGCTTCCCTCCTAAGCCAGGGCTGAGGTCCCCACGGCTTGTTCAGGGAGAAGGAAGAGCAGGGGACCCCTGACACACTGGGGGCCGGGGTGGAGGGCACTTCTTGCGGAGGACTGAGGAGGACAAGCTGCTAGCAGTCCTGAGTCTCCGCTGCAGGCACCTAGGACTCCTGGGGAGGAAGGGGATTACTCACCGGCAGGATGAGATAATGTTTGACTTTCTGCAGGTGACACAAAGATAGGACAAAGCCCTGTGGGTTCCGCTGACTGTCTCGGACCAGGAACAGCCTACCAGGAGACAGGGCGGCCCACGTTAGCGGAGGACCCTCGGCAGCTGCTTTCACTCAGGGGCTCTTCCCCCTGGGGCTTGACGCCCCGCCCCTTACCCGTCCACCAGGCCCTGCTGCAAAATGAGCCGCTGGCTCTCCTCGCGGGAAATGCGTCCATGGAACCAGGGTTGGGTGCGGTGAATGGCTGGGTTGGAAGGGAGACAGACGGGCAGTCACTCCGGGGTGGGGACCCCCACACTACCCACTCCCACCAGGAATGCTCCCCAACCCCCGGGGATGCTGGGCCCTCACCCACCTGCACTGAGGCTCGTGCCCAAGCATGGGGTGGGCAGGCTAAGACGATGGTTCGTCTTCTTCTGCGGAGCAGAGGGGGGACACAGGTGTGGGGGGGTGGGGGGGCGTCAGGGCGCGGCTGGGATATTACCCCACCCCTCAAACATACAAAGCCTCTTTCTGCAGCTAAGGGCTTCCCCTCACCCCTCTCCCTCCCACGCCATGGAAACCCACAGGGAGAGACAGTCCCCGTGCAAATATGCAGATGGGTGCCGGGCCCTCACCCTCCAGGCATGGGCCTCCTCCACGGCTGCACGCAGAGCCTCCCGGGGGTTCTCAATGACACGCCCCGCGTGGCCGGAGAAGTCCATAGCCACCAGGGTGTTATCCGAGACACTCCTCTGCAAATGGGACAGGATGGGAAGGGGGGGGCTCAGAACGGGGCCCTGGCATGGGACCTGGGTACCCACCCAGCTCCTGTGCACACTCACCAGGGGTGGGGACCCCACGCAGGACGGGCGCAGGTGGCGAGACTGGGCCTGCTGGTAATTCTTATACAGCTGCACTCCATACTGGGCGGTGGAGAGAGAAACAGGGCCTCAGGTCAAGCAGGTGCCAGGGCCTGGGCTGTGACACAGCCGGGACCAGGCCTCCCCAGCAGCGGGCCTGCACCCCTGCCCCTGGATAAGGCACTTTCAGAAGCCGGAGCTTGGACTCCAGGCTTGGCCTAGGGATTCTGAGAGAGCAAGGCTGTGATAGGCCCTCATTCCACAGACTTCCTGAGGGCAGAGCTATGACTCCTCCCTCATGCTGGGGACCCCGAGGGCAGGGCCAGCACCCCCGCCCCTCCCCATACCACTGGAGTCTCACCTTGAAGAGGCGGAAGGCAGCTAACCAGCAGGTGCGGCTCTGCTCATCCTCACTGCAGAAGACACGGAGCCCCTTGTGGCCATTTCGAAGCTTGTTTGGCTGTGGGGAGAGGAAACTGGCTGGTTCCATATCTGCCTTCAGGACCAGATGTCTCCATGGGGCAGGGCAGGGTGCAAGGAGAGGAGTCTGGGTGTCCCAGGTGCTCAGGAGCCCCAGTAGGATCCTGGGGATGGAGCAGCTCCTGCTCCCTCCCCGTCAGGCCAGGTTCTTCACCTTGATACAGAAGCCGAAGTCCGTGGGCATCCCGTACAGCTTGCGGCCCTGCGTCACCACGTATGCGTTGGACTCGTTCACGTCTGCTACGTACTGCAGGTGCCTCGGATCCTGCACAGCACGGGTGAGCACGACTCGGTACAGGCAAACCCTATCCCCCAATCACTGTCCCCCCTAAGCCAGCTGTGGAGATTTCAGGCCCAGAGAGGGGCACAAGAGTACCCCAGGTCACACAGCAAATAGACATAGAGCCAGTACTCAAACTCAGTTCCGCTGCCTTCCCCCCGGCTACTTCCTGGGGCAGGTAAGCTGGGCAGAAAAAAGGAGCAGCTGAAGGTCTCAGGGCCCAGGGGAGAGAAAGGTACAGGAGTCCCGACAGGGGAGGGGCAACGCCTAGAAGTTACCAGGATGCGGTACCCAGGCAGCTGGGGCTGTCACCCTCCACACCTCACCTTGGAGGTGCCCTTGGTGGAGTAATAGAGGCCAGACCGGCGCAGGAAGCAGAAGAAGCGTTTCCAAAGCTTGCGTCCTGACCCCCGCACCTGCAGGAAGCCCTGGATCTCCGGGAAGCTGCCTGCATTCAGGAAGTTCTAAAACCAAGAGAGAGACGATGAGAGGCCTAGAGGGACGGAGGAATGGAGGGACAAAGGGACGGAGGGACAGATGGACAGACGGATGGACGAATGACGGGCCCACACACTGCCTTCATAGGACCCATTTTATGAGAGGAGGTGCTCCACATGCACTTATTGTCCCCATTTAATAGACAAAACTGATGCTCAGGCTGGGAAAGTGATGTGTCCACAGTGACGCAGGACATACTACTCTCTCCACCACACAGAGGGAGGGGCAAGAAGCAACGGGGATTCTGGGGCATCACGGCTATGCTGTGAAGCGGGGTGTCCTCACCTGGATGAGGTCTTCATGGGATATGTCTGTGGGTGTGTCCAGACAGCTGGAGACCATCTTCTCTGGGAACAGGGAGTGCTGGGGAGGAAGGGAGTCAGGAGTCACGGACTGAGGGTCTAGGGTGGGGATCAGCGTGGCCCACTGCCCAGTCTCCCCTCACCCACCGCACTCACCGGGGAGCTCTTGAACAGTTCATACTTGGCGAAGTTTTTTCGGAAAACAAAGCGGCTATCTCCACCAATGGGCCAGGCGTCTTGCACTTCCACCACCGACTCATGGTCCTCCAAGGCCCGTTCTGGGATCAAGAGCCAAAAGTGGGGTCATCAGAGACCAGCCAGGCCTCTCAGGTGACCCACCTGACTAGCCCAAGCGGGAAGCATGTCCTCCCAGCCCAGGTAGACCCTGCACCTCAACTCACCCAGTGCTAGATGCAGGTGGCACTCCACGAGCCCCCAGTTCTCATCACTGAGGGCGTGAGCTCGCTGCACCAGCATCTCACACACGTAGCGTGCTGTGGCATCGGCTGCCACTTCCACCGACCGGCAGGGCCCGTCATCGCTGTACACCTTTACTACCTGCACCCCAAGAATTGCAGATTCCTTGAAGAAGGGCAAAGGGTTCTTTCCCTTCCCTCATCTGCTCTACCCTCAGGGACTCCCGACCAAGTTCCCTGACCTCCAACACGGTGGCACTATATCCACCCCAGTCGCATAGCACTCCCACATCCCTGCCTTCTCTTTCCCAGGACAACTCACACGGGGGCAGACGGTGTCTCGAGAGAGCAGCCCCCTTGCACTGGAGGGCCCCCCGAGAATGGGGGTCTGGGAGGGAGGACTGCAGAGCTCGGGGAAGGGGTTGGGGATGGAGGGTAGAGAAGTCGTCCGCAGCCCCTCCTCTCGAAGAAGTTTCCTGTGTGGGGTGGGGAGGAGTTAACCGTGAGCTTCTATGTACAGCTGGCTCCCACACTCCTCAGCCCCGTCGCCCCTGTACCTGCTGGTAAGGATGGGAAGAGGCTGGGACCTCTTCACCTCCCCAGGCAGAGGGGCATCAGGAGGCGGGGGCGTCCCAGGAGGGGTCCCAGGGGCTGGGTACAGGTCTTCTGGGGAACTGCTGTGGTGAGGTGGAGACAGACCCAACTCCATGACATCTGGGGGACAAGAGGGGGCTAAATGTAGCTGCTCCTGCGTCCTTTCTTGGGGAGAGGGGCCCAGGGGACCTAAACCTCCTGATTTCACATAGCGGCCAGGTGCCCCTCAGATTCCCCAAGCACCTCATTGCTCCCAATCCAATTGGAATTTCCCTGGAGCCTGTGGAGAAAAAAAGAGTGAGTCTCTTTTATAAACGGGGCCACCCCGTGCCTGGGAAGGAAGGGTTTTTGCTCCCATCAGAGGTGAGCCAGGGAGTCGAACGCAGTGTTGGGACTCCTAGTCCAGTGCTCTTTCTTTAGCTCCAAGTTGCCCAGGGCAAGAGCTCAGAGGGTCCGCGCTACCACAAGCTGGGCAGCAGCACAAACTCCACAACCCACAGACTTGCCTGGGGCTCAAGCTCTCAGTGGCAGGGCAAAGGGCCACCCCGTCTCCCAGTGTGGGGCACTCATGCCCCTGGGCTCTGCCCAAGTTTTTCTAGTGCTTTCTTGCCAGACCTGGTTGCCAGAGCCTGTTGTGGCAACACCTGCTCAGCGCTGAGTGGTGCTGAGGGGACAAGGTGGGGAAGGCTAGCCGGCGGCCCTGGGCCTAGCAACCCCCCAAACTCTGTGCCTCCCCAGGGCCTTCCTCCGGCCCCAATGCAAGAGCTAACTCTGAGAAGCCTTCCTGAATTTTCCACATCCAGACAGAAGGCCTCCCAGCGCACTGCACTGGGGCCTCCCTTCCCTGACAGTGACTGTGCACCTGTCTTATCCACCCACTGGTCTGAAGATACCTGGCTCTCCTAGTCAGGGCCGGGGTCTTCCCCAAGTCTTAGCACCCGCACGTGATCCATGGACACCCGGGATGAGTAAGGATAGGAGAAATGGGGCAAAGATGCCACTGGGGGTAGATGCAGTGCAGGACTCTCCCCACAGGAACCAAGATCCTTCCACTGCGCTGAGACCTGGGAGGACCTGGGAGACCTTGCCAGCTCCAGAGCCCCCCTCCCCCCGCCTGCTCTCCAGGCCCTGGGCCGGTGTCATTAGGCTGCCTGGGGGCACCTGGGATTGACCCCCCAGAATGGAGCAGGCCCCCGACCCTTAAGTGAGGGCATGAGGAGGATTTGGGGGACAGGTGACTCAGGGCGGGACGGATGGCACTGCCTGGGGCTCTCCATTCATCCTTGACTCATCTGCACAACTTCCTGGCTTAGGAGAAACAAACAGCCCTGCCTCTACCCGCCCCCAACCAACCTACCAGCGGGGACCGGATGGGGACCGCGCAGGGCAAGGACACTATGGGGGAAGAGGGGGAGGATGCAGGGCCTGAGGTTCCTGTGACGTCATCTCTTCCACCTCACCCTTAGCCTGCTTCTACTCCAGTCCAGGGGGGGACCTGCAATCTGTCCCCAGGCCAGCAGCCACCACACAGCCAGGAGTCCCCTCACCGAGGAAAAGGGGAGCAAGGCCTGGCCTGGATTCAGAGGCCCATCTGGAGTGGAGCCAGCCTCCCATGGTGCCCCCGTCTCACCCAATGAAAGCTTGCAATGCCCCTTCTCCGGTCTGGGGGCTCCCGGGCTTTCATTCTGTTGCGGCTGCCTGCCCATCCCTAGCACCCAGGACCCAGGCGGCCCAGGGGGACTCATCCACATCACCCCTTGGGGATGAAGAGCCTCCTGGTGTCCTACCCCAGGAGCAGGAGTGGAAAGTCAAGACACCTATGAGGACAGACAGGCAGACAAGGCCAGGCCCAGGAGGGGGCTCAGGGTCCTGGCAGGAAGGGGTAGACACGCCCACAGTGGCCCATCATCAGATACGAGTAAGTACACCCACACCACACACAATGCTCCCACTGTCTGTGGAGCAGCCCTGCGGACTTCACTCCGGAGATGAGGGAGGGGGCTGCAGGCACTCTGCCCCTCTAGTAAGCCAGAGACCCAAAGCGGGGTGGCCTGTGTCCTCCGCCATCCCGGATGGAAGAGGAATCAGGGCAGTGTTTGGAAAGGGAAAGGTGAGTTTTCAAACTGGCCTGGCCTGACTCGGGTTTGGTCTTCAGACCCCTCCACCCGGCCCTCCGATTTCCTAAGGCCAGGAGAAGAGTGGTACAGTCAGGACCAAAGACACGAGACTGGAGAACTGGGGTCCTAGCTGTGGGGCCAGGACAGCCTCCTCTTCGGGGGGTCTGAAGCTTTCAAACTGAGGCCCTAGGAAATCCGCTTCTGTTGAAGAAGCCAACCCCCCAAATCAATCTGCCCCCCTCACGCTCCAAGTTCGGGCAGCGGCCTCCCCCACCGCCTCTCCTGCCCCCGCGGCTCCCGCCCCACCCTCCTTCCCGCCCTCTCCGCCTCCTTGTTTACTTCCTGAATCTTGCCCCACCTGGTTGGCCCCAAAGGCGGGTGGCAGGGCGAAAACAAGGCCACCTTCCGCGCTTCCCAGGGTGGGGGGTGGGGCGAGGCCTGGTTGGGGGCCTGGACGTGACGGGAAGGCCTGGGTCTAGCCCAGAACTCCAAGCCCTGTCCCCATCGGGAATGACTGTAGGGGAGAAGGCTTCACTTTTGGGGGCGCTCTTAGGGTGCAGGGCCCAGATGAAGCGGCGGGGAACTCCTCAGGGGCCCGGATTTGGGGGGAAGGCCCAGGACCCTGAGGCCCCGCCCATTCCCTCGCTCAGGAATAAAACGCCCAGTGGGGGGGGGGGCGGGGGGCAGATCTTTTAAAGTTTAATTTGGCAAGAATGCTAAGAGTGTCTGTGAAGTTAATCATTACAGGCCGCTCGCCTTCGTGGAGGCCCCCCCAGAGGGTATCAGAAGAGGGGAGAGCAGAGTCCAGGGCATTCGGACCAAGAGGGGGCAGGAGGCCTGCGACGCCTTCCAATGGCGGACAGGTGCATTCTCCATCCTCAACGTGCCAGGGGGACCCAGACCCGGACCCGGGTCTTTCTCCAGCCTATTCAGACATACCATCTACCCCACCCCACGCCAGCACGCACACACACTCGCCACCCCAGCATCCAGGTCTCCGGCCTTCCAAGCCCACCCCCGGGCCTGCCCCGCCCCCAGCTTCCAGGGGCGCCCGTGACCCTGCGCAGATACAATCCGGGGAGACGGAGTTCTGGCAATTTAAGGAACCCCTCTTTAGCTGCCCTCCAGACTCGGGGAGGCTCAAACTGGGGTAAAACCGTGCTGACCAAGGAGTGACTGGGTACCTGGGCCCCCACCCCTCCTAGCTCGCCTTCTGGGAATGGGGAGGGGCTAGTTTCAGCGGGAAAGCCGCGTCTCCCCGAGAATCTGAGATCTAATTTCCTCGTCCCCATCAGCCAGTTGGTCGGGGGGTGGGGGTACAGGGAAGGAAGGAATGGAGAGGGCAGGGAATTAGACTAGGGAAAGGCTGAGGGCAGGTGGTGAGGAGGGGGCGAAATGGGAGACTAGGAAAGAGGCGCCGGAGTAACGCAGCAGGGGGCCCAGCCTTTCCATACTGACTCGGGACCTGCCAGGGACCCCCACCCCCAGGTGAAATGCCCGCTTTGGTCCTTACCTGGACTCTGGGCGTTGGTACACCTGGCTGGGGCCGCCGGTTTAGGGAAGGAGACGCCAGGCCCTTAACTACCTGTCCCCCTTCTGCCCCCGCCCTTGGCCTGACATCACTGAGGGGGAAAGGGGAGGGGGTAGCCGGTTGGCCGCCCGGCCGCTCACCTGGGCAGCCAGCCAGCTCCTGGCCCTGAGACGGGCACTGCCTGGGGCCCCTGTGCGGCTTGGGGGGGCGGGGGGACAGGTTGTCGTCTGGGACCGATCTCTGGCCCCTTACCTGTGAAAGCCTCAGCAGGAGTAGCAGGACACTGAGTCCGAAGTCCGGTGCAGTCTAGGGACCCCAGATACCTGGACTAAATTTCAAATCCAATCCCTCTTCCCTACAGGTGGTAGGAGGGTGTCCCGCCTTTGGCCGTAGAAGTGGGGGTGGGGAGAGGGTGAGCCCTGTGTATACGGGCTCCGGGCCCAAGGAAACTAAAATTATCTTGGCCAGGTGGGGGCGGGGCCTGGAGGAGGAGCTTGGGAGGAGAACGCATAGGCGGGGCGGGGACTCCCTGAAACTCTATGCCGGCTGGGATTGTTTTTGCCCTTCTTAGCCTGGCAGCAGGTGCCAGGGGAGAGGCGGAGACAGTCGAACTGAACGGCCTCAAGAGAGAAGATCTCGAGTCCACATGGCCTGCGGGGGAGGGGCTGGGGGACGGGAAGGTGAGAGTAAATGGCCCCGCCTACTCTTCCCCTTGCCCCTTCCCCAAACTGGTCTGTTCATTGGCCAAGCTAGGGGGCCTGCTCTGGGTCCCACCTCCTGGGGCAAAGGGCACTCTGGGGAAGAGAGAAGCCAAGCGGAGATGTGTCCAGCAACGCGAACTGCCCCTTGACCTCCAGTCACTCACAGCCTGGCCACCCAGCCTGCATCCTGGCTCTTCAGAGGCACTGTGGGTATGTCTTCCCTTATGAGCAAAATCCAAGGGTTCACCTTCTCCTGAAATTGAAGGGGTAAGGCAGAGGCTTTGGGTAGGGAAAGCGCTGGCCAGGGGACACCCCTAGAGAGCTCACTTTAGCTCTCTCCTTCAGCACTAGGCAAACACTGGGAGGTGGGGGGCAGGACCTGGGGGGCTGAGATCAAAAACAGAGCCAACACCCAGCCTGAAGTGGGTGATAGTTGGGTAAACAACCAATCCATAGGAGTGGTAAGAGGTCTGCCCTGGAAGACCATGAGAAGTGGCACCAGCCTCCCTTTTCTCCAAACTGAGTTTTCCAAGAAAAAAACCCAGGATGAGCGGATTAAGAAAAGAAGTAAGGGAGGGGTAGGTCACCCGGGCCATAGAGTAGCTTGTGCAAAGTACAGTAGACAGGTCACTCAGTCATTCTTTTTCATTCATTTAGCTAATATTTGGTACGTACCTACTATATGTCAACCCTATGCTTGGTACTGAGGCTCCAGTGGTGAGCAACAAAAACACACCCCGCCCTTGTCCTCATGTGGCTCAGTCAGGGAGACTGATACTAATCGAAGAATCATACAAACAATAAGAATGACAGGTGACAAGTATGCTGGGAGAATGACTCACTCAGGGAGTTAGGGAAGACTTTGTGAAAGTGACAGTTGAGCAGAGGGGAAGTCGTCTGTGGCAGGAAAGTGGGTGAGGAAAGGCACATGCTTGGGACTCCGCTGTATTTCTCAAAGTGTGGCCTGTGACCACCTGCCCCCAAATCTCCCTCGGCTTCTATGAAAAACAGATCCCAGTGCCCTCCCTACCTACCGAATCTGTCTCTGGGGCCAAGCCCCAGGAATGTGTGGTATTGACAAGCCCTTAGGTGGTTGTTCTGTGTACCAGGTTTAAGAGCCATCCATCCTGTCGGTCCAGACCAGCAGGAACTATGGGGCAGAGGCCAGACCCTGCAGGGTCTACCTGGGCTTAAGTAGAGGCACAGCATGCAGATCTTTATTTTGTAAGATCATTCTGGATGTTGAAGGATAGGTTAGAGAGGGAAGCTAGACTCAAAGGGCTGGGTGCTGTAGGATTTCATAAAGGCTTTCTGGAGAGGGTGGAACTATAAGCAGATCTGGGGTTGGGGAGGGGTTTATAGTAGAGGGACACAGGGACTTGTGGGAGGACTTGTGGACTGTTGTGTATTTTGATCATGGTGATAGATGTACATCTGTGTGTCAGAACTCACAGAAGGGTACACTCAAAAGGGTGAATTAGGGGAAGCTGGGATGACTCAGTGAGCTAAGCACTTACTTTGTAGCCCTGGGTACTGAGGATCAAATCCCAGCCCCAGCCTGTGCGGACCCATATGCTGAACTGGGTTGTACTTCCCATTCAAGGGGCTCCCAGTTCAGTTCTTGCTCCCTGGTTCAGCCCCTGGCTCCAGGGGGTGTGCCTCCCATGCAGGAGACCCCCAGCCCAGTTCTTCCCTGCATGGCCCCTGTCCACCTGTGTGCAAATGAAACCATGTTGAAAACTGATGATGTACAACTATGAAGACTGCTCTGGGCCCTCCCCCTTCTCTCTGTCTCTCTCTGTCTCTGTTTCTCTCTGTCAAAAAACAATAAAATAAATCTTTAAGAGGGTGAATTTTACTCTGTATAAACTATATCTGGATTTTTTTAATTAAAAAAGAAACAACAAAAAGTTAGATTTAAAGATCAGTGGAGCAGAATCAAGAGTCCAGATATAAACCCTTACATTTCTGTTCAATTGATTTTTGACAAAGATGCTGAGACAGTTCAGTGGGGGGAAAGGATAGTCTTTTCAATAAATGGTTCTGGGTCAACTGACTGTCCACATGCCAAAGATGATGTTGGGGAAGCTGGGATAGCTCAGCAGTTGAGTGCTTGCCTCACAATCGCGAAGTCCGGTGTTCAATTCCTGGTCCCAGCCAGTGGGAATCCATATGCTGAACTGGGGGGTAACTGGTAATTGCTGGGATGGCAGGTGGCAGTGCATCTGCACATCCACCTGTGTGGAATGAAACCATGTCACAACTAATGATGTACAACTATGGAGACCTCTCTGGGCCCTCCTCTCTTCCCTCTCTCTCTC
>PVKE010045893.1:0-12444 GCA_004027555.1 Craseonycteris thonglongyai | reverse complement strand
CATAGTTGCACATCATTGGTTTTTCCACATAGTTTCATTCCACAGGCAGGCGTGGGGCTGCACAGGGCAGGAACTGGGTAGGGGTCTCACCCTGGTGAGAACCAAACTGGGGCTACTCCCCAGTTCAGCATATGGGTCCATGCAGTCCGGGGCCAGGATTTGATCCTCGGTCCCTGGGGCTGCAAAGTGAGTGCTTAACCCACTGACCCATCCTGGCTTCCCCATTTATTTATTTATTTATTTTTCATTTTGCACATTGAATGATTGAATCCTATTTGTCAGGTTGATAGCTTGTATTTCCAAATATCTGATTTAAACTGGCCAACAGAAACTCTGGTTAACTAAAGTCTAGCAAAAGGAAATGAGTCTGTATCACCAGGCTGTTGAAAGGTCAACAAGAATGACAGCTTCACCAACTCAATTGCAGATTTTCAGCTAAAAGCCAACTGATATCAAATTTAAATCAAAGCTGAGACCTCATAATAATAAACAAATTGTCAAAACAGCAAAGCACTACACAGCCTAAGAAAAAAAGCATAGGAAGCATGCTGTGTGTCGATTTGAGGGCGTGACAGAGTTCCTCAAATTCCCAAGCTAATGTTTTGTCTTTCTAACATTACTTCTTTGATCTTAAAAGTTGGTTGGCCTTCCTTACATTATTCCATAAAAACAGAGAGACACAGACACACACACACACACACACAGAATGAGTGAGAGGGAGAGAGGGAGAAACTATCTGTTAATGTGTTAGTGGCTTTCAATTACCCTATTAATTTTGATATCTGTGTGAATATAAAGTAGGAGAGACAATTAGAAGAAACTTGTCAATAGATAATAGTAGAATCAAGAGATAGAAAATGAGATTAATGGTGGAAATGTAAACTACCAATGAAATTGGCTGTGTTCAATTATTCTTAAGTAAAATTATAATGTGAAAATTTGTTCTCCAGGACATAGACAAAGAAACAGAAAAGTTTTTAAATTAATGAAAGATGTTATTGGGAAGGGGCTTTTGGATCAATTTAGAGTTATATAGGTATCTTAAAGTTATACAATTACATATGGAAACAAAGTTATATCCTATAAATTTGTGAATGCTATGCATCGAGACTTCTGTGTCATCACATATACACCTAATAAAATGCAAACAATATATACTGAGTTCATATTATGCACCATGCTCTCTTCTAGGATTTTGAAATAAACTAGAAAATAAAAGGCAAAAATTCCTACCTTTATGGCATGTATATTCTCATAGTTAGCTGGGAAGGGAAGTTTAAAGTGTGTGTGTGTGTGTGTGTGTGTGTGTGTGTGCGCGCGCGCGCGCGCGCGCACGTGCGCGTGTGTGTGCCTGTCTTAAGAGGTTGCAGGTCGAAGTTGATTAAAGTGTTCAAGGCAAGATGGATTGAGAAACTATTTTCCAAAATATATGCAAGAGACTAGTAAGATAATTTTGACTAATAATTTAAAAATCAAATAGCATGATTACTTTTAAATACATAAAAATGAAGCATGGATAAAAAAATCCTGGATAAATAGGCAGATATATGTTAAATCAATCATAGTGAAATATTTATATAATATATTATACTAAAATATTAGTGATAGGTGGTTGATATTAAGTGTGAATACCTTTCACCTTTGTAAAATGTTTGAACATTTTAAATAAAATGTTGGAAAAATATAGAATGTTCACTGTTTAGATATATTCTATCATATACATTTCTTTTTTTTTTTTAATTTATTTATTTATTATTTTTGACAGACAGAGAGAGAGAGAGAGAGAGAGAGAGAGAGATACAGAGACAGAGAGAACTGAACTGGGGGAGCTCCCAGTTCAGCATATGGTTCCGCACGGGCCGGGGCCGGGATTCGATCCTCGGTCCCCGGCGTGCAAAGTGAGCGCCTAACCCACTGAGCCATCCCGGCTTCCCCTACATTTCTTCCTTTTCTGTTGTTTTTTTTTATAGCTCTAAGGCCTATACTTGGAGAAATTACACATGAACAGTTATTTTAAACTGTATTCTCTGATCTATTTTGACAATTCTTAAGTTCCAGATATCATGTCTACTTTTCTTATATCACTTTGTATTCATAGCTTCACATCTAAATATTAAGATTTTGTGTAACTAAATTTCAGAACATAGACAAGCCAGAGGGAAGCATCAAATAAAGTTGTACTGGAAGTGGCATTACAATTAAGTTTGCATATCAAAAAGATAAGAACATCATTCTAGAAATGCACCAAGTGTCTTCTTTAAAGAAGTACAGTAATATTTGCCTAACCACTACCAAATTATTAGGTAATTCCAAGAAGTACAATGATTTCATGAGGTCAAAATATCACCATATATTCAATCACAAATAGATTTTTTTTATTTTAAATTTATAATTGTAACAGCCTATTGAATGGTATCACTGAAGTTACAATGAATATATATCATCAATTATTATTTTTAAAAAACAACAAAACCAAGCATCCCTTTTAGGAAATGTTTATTCTTATACTAATGCATTTTTTAAAGATAGAGACTCTTAATTAGAGATGAATCCCTAATTTCCAAAAATTGGCTCCTGTGAGTGCAAAATACTTTATACATCTGTTTCCAGTACATTACTGGTACTCACTTTTGTTGAACTATTTAACTGAGCAATTATAGCTCAAAATATGCAGTGTCAAACTTCATCAAATCCATACATCTTCAGGTTTTTCTGAAATTGCCATATATATTACACAATTACAATGTACAAAGCCATCTCTTTCCTTTTTTTTTCTTTTTGTGATTTGTTTTTCCTCTCTACACTTTTTTTCTTGTTAGTACAATAGATTTCACTAATTTTAAGTAGAAGGTATTCAAAAAAATATGAGGCATAATCACATCTTTCATATTTCTGGTTAAATGGCTAAAAATTTAGCTTTAAATTTCATGTTTAAATGGCATATTCCTTTATACTCATTGAATCTCTGTGTACTTATCTGTAAAAGGTTATAATTACATCAACCATATGAAATGTACAAAAAAGTATACCTTCCAAAAACTCTGAAGTGTTGATAGTTTTACTGAATTTTATTATATTGTAACCTTGCTAAGCACCAAAGTGGCATTTTGATGAGAATTTATTGAGTGATTCACATTATAGTTATTTTTTTTCAAATTTACTTAACACACTTTTAATCATAAAATATATTCAGACATTTTAAATGCTACATTTTCTTTAGAACTTTTTTCATCTTTTTTTTTTTTTCACATTAGCATTTACCTATTGGTTAAATACTTGTTAACCTCCAACAAATACTGACTTTGTAACACTTCTTTGACAAATATCAATACCCCCCAAATTAAACAACAGACTTATTTATAAGCCATCAATATCATGAGCAGCATGAAAAATCAATAAGCAGCACTTTCATTATTTAAATAGATAAAACTTTCTACTCTTTTCCAATATTTAAGGTAATATTATGCATTGCTAATTAGGAAGACAATGCTGAACTTTAAGTAATACACTGACATTTTGAAGATGCTTAGATTTATATTAAACAGTGTTGTTGGTAGATGTAAACTTGGCAGTGTAGTGAAAGCTGAGACCCTCCTGGGATTTGCTTTTGGAAGAAGGAAGCCTCATTGCTCAAAGGGATGTCTTGTTCTGAGAGGAACCCATATCCAGTGACAAATCTGCTGGGTTTAATGTTCTGACCTTGCCTGGAGGTCTGCCCTAGCTCCCAAGTTTACCACACATTTAAACCTGCTGAGTCCTATCTTGCAACAACATTCAAGTTCCTCTCTCTACACTGTCAAATCTTGATCCCTTCCCCTTAATAGGTAGCCTTTTGAGAACACTTCTCAACATATAACCTCCCCATTGATACCGGGTAGGTCCTCAGGTCCTATTCTCTGAGGAGTTCATATTTGAAATATCTATGGATTTTAAAAATTACCACTATGCTTTATATAAATATTGGTAACTACATTTAATTCCTGTTGGTTTTTGTTTTTTCCACAATACCCAGGAAAGTGCTTGGGCTGTAATTTTCAATCAGCTAATGCCAGGAGTATGGCCTTCTTTGTTACTGTGATTTTTGTAATTTTTAAATATATTAGTCAAAGAGCTAACTCATAATGAATTAAATAATATACAAAAGAACAACCAGTGGCTCTTCTAACTTAGGGTAAGCATTCTGAGTTAGAGGATGTTTTTAGTAGGTAACACAATATGCATGCTCTTCTTTTAATTACAGCTAGTATTCACAGATGGAATTCCATGAATTGTTTGCATTTTGAAAATCAATCTCAATTTCAAGACAGGATAAAACACAGAGAAAAACAACAACAAAAAAATGAGCTCTGTATTTACAGCCTCAAACCAACCGAGCAATCTCTTTAACCAGCAGGTAGCTTATGAAACAGCTTAAAAAAACAAACAAACAATACTGTTTACTTTTGACATGCCAGAACTTAAAGAGCACTTATGAATTTTATTTTTAATTTGGCAAGAACTTAGTAAGAAAATCTTGTTGTCATGTTTTCTATACTCAGTTATAATCTGTAATATCAAAGACCACCTAGTTTGTTATAGTGCTAGGAAATGAAACCCGGAACTAAGTGATGGGAATTGTTTGCAACACTCATTGGTTCTCGGGAAAAGAATCAAAACTACAAGTGAGCTATTACCATATTAACTCCTTAACAAAAAACTAAGTAATAGCTTCTGGAAGACTTTTGACTTTACGTTTTTTCTTTCACACCATGTGATCGGGCACTCTATTTCACAAGACAATGCTCCACTGAACACTGTCACACTCACAAATGATATGGTAGCTGTCAATGATTTTCAAAGAAAGCTGAATAATATGTACATATCTTATTTTAATGTGTTCAAAACACATAGACCTTTTTGGTGTTAGAAACCAGTAAAGAATACGACCATAATGCGAAGCACAATTCACGCTGTGGGGCCAAACGGCATGAAACCACAGGCTTCATTAGTGATTCTCCTCATAGCAGCTGACCAATGGATCATGAAAATGAATCAGAAATATTAGGGTTTTTTTTCTTTTTTTCCTTCACTTGCTGCATTCACAATCAATTATGAGCAGTTGGATTCTACCTTTCAGTGGGTAGTATTTCAATTCTCTGCTTTTAAGTTTATAAGTTTCCATTTTAAAACCATATGCCCTAACTCATGCATTTGTTACAGATAAGAAACCCATTTGAAGATCTTTGATTATCTTCCAGTATAAATGGATGTTAGAAAATATGCCTTCATATTCAGTAGAAAATGTTTTTCAATTGTTTTGAAGTCAAACCACTGTTATTAAAGACAAAATAAGTGCATGTATTATGTCTTTCTCAAGACAGCAAAGGAAAACTATAAATCAAAAGAATATTTAATCCCAGTTTTAGAGAACAATACTAAAGTTCTCTCCCCCAAACTTATAGGGGCAAAGAGAGCAGAAATTTAAATTATTTTTTTTGTTATCTCTTAGATTATTTTACATCATACTACGCAGTTCTGGGATTTTGAAGTTGGATACATGTTGTTTCTGAATGAGCATCCCTTCCACAGTTTATTCTCCTAAAATAAAAACAAAACAAAACAAAAAAACCTATAAATAGGTGCCAAAGAAGCCTCATTGCATCAAAAACAAAGTATTCATTAAAATTAGCAGCTGCAATTAGTTGGAATTCCATTTCAAGGTAAGCTCGAATCATGATAATAGCCACTTTCCTTTTGTTTGTAGTGGTTCAGGGTTACCTACTCCAGCCAACAGTGTTAACTTAACAAATTAGTTGACAGTGTATTTTATTGCAGAATAAAGTTCAAGTTCTATTTATTCTTCAAGATAATCTTTTATCCTCTCTGAACATAATTGAAGTCATTTGTATTCTCAAATGGCTATGATTTTAACACATGATATGAAGCTGTCTTAAAACAGGAAGGAACTATGCAGCCAACTATGTAAATGAATAGTGCAGCTTCTACTCTAGAAAAAAATTACTTACTTAAAGGATATCTGGAATGGTTAAGAATAATTATCCTACAGTCTATTTTATTTCTAGAGTGACTTAAACCTTGGAAATGCCTGTCTAAATATCTAGAGATATATTCATAAAGAAAAATAAATTGGAAAGCAACATATATATTTTTTCAAATAGATGGAAAATTATAATAGAAATGAAACAGGTTTGTTACCTATTGTTCAAGTACTGGGTAATTTTACATGTCATGTAATTAACCATGTGATGTTCTCTCTCAGCAGTAGAATCACTTTGTACATTATTTTTGATGTAATCATTTCATACAGTAAAGCAGGATTATTCATTTCATTTGAATCATTATGATTTAACTTTCATTTCTGCCAGCATTAACCTTTTTGCCCTGATGAATTTCTCAGGTTAATTATGTAGGGCCAAATTTTCCACCTTGAAAATGCCACTGAAATTTCTCAAATCATAAAAGTTAGTACATGCCTGCTGAAATCTAACAATACTCAGATTTCTTTCCTTCAGATTCAGTTCTTTCCAATTTTATACTAGCATCATATACAATCTCATAGAATTTTTCACCACCCTTTACTATAAACCTCTCTTTTCGAGGTGTACAGTGACTTTCAATATGCCAGATCTGAAGGAGATAATCTTTTTTAAAATCTCATGTGATCTGTTCATGACATCTAACGCAGTTGACCACATTTTCCCTCTTGAAACACATTTACTGCCTATCTACTATTATTCCATATTATTTTCAGTTTCTCACTAGCTCACAAGACAGTTCTCTGCCTACTTCACTGATTTGTATTCATTGGACTAGGAATACCCAGAGCTTGATTTGATACCACCCCTATTAGTCTTGAGCCTCAACCAGGGAACAACCTCTAGTCAAGACTCTAAATAACCTTTATATACAGCATCTCAATAGGTTTATTGTATCAAACTGAGAGTACTTTGAAGGTAACTAAATTTTAAACATGTAAAAATAAATACACATTTTTGAATAAATAAACTCTATTTTAGAGGGTATCCCCTTTTATGTACAATGGCCTATATCTTTATGTCGTTGACCCACACATTTCTTAAAGTAACATTTTCAAATTTGAATTCCCACATCTTCCTGAACAAAAGCCGTATTCTTTCTCACCTTAGGATGTCATATCCCTCCTAAATGTTCAAGCCGAAAACTTGGAATTTAGTCATTTTTCTTCTTTATCTCTAACATCTCATATTGTATTCATTTTGAAGAATTATCAGGCCCATCTTTAAAATATAAGCATATACATCCAACAATTTTCCTCCTTTAACTGCTGGCACTTTAGTCAAAGCATTACTTAATATTATCTGAACAAAAACTCTGATTCCATTATTCCCTCTCTAAAATTCAATTTATTCATGGAAGCCAAATCTTATAACTGCCTTGATTACATTATGCCAATGGCATTTCATATCATTAGAATATAATCCAGGCTTAGTTACATGCTTTCAATGTCTTACATCATCTTGACCCCTGGATAATTTTCCACCATTTTGATTTATAGCCTGATTCCTAGTTAATATTTTTCAAAAACAACATCATTCTCTCTTATGGTTTGCTACACCTCAAAGTGATTCTGTCATTTTATAATTAGAAGTCTCAAGTCTCTTTGTCTTGATTTTTTTTTTAATCTTCGAGGTCTGACAATTAAGTTCATGAACTTGCCACTATGCATTTATGTTGGCAGCACTGTACAAAAAACTTGGTAAGGTTTTATAACCTTGGTATATCAGTGTCTCACAGCTGTGTTTATGTTGACATGTGATGGTTTCTTGCTGAGTGGCATTCATTGTTGTTGCATGTATTTCTAGAAATTTGAATTAAAACAATGAACAAACATTAAATTTCTTGTTAAATCTGGCAAGAGTGAAAGTGAAATTAGGGACATGTTTGTCCAAGTTGATGGAAATAATGCCATGAAGAAAATGACAGTGTACAAATCAATTAAATATTTTTCTGAGAAGAGAGAAAGTATCACTGATGAAGGGAAGTCAGGGCGGCTAGTAACAAGCAGAACTGAAGAAAACATTGCGAAAATTCATTAAATTGTGTGTCAAAATTATCAGCTGACCATGAGAAGTATAGCAAACCAAGTTAACATCAATAGAGAAACAGAAAAATCTTAACTAAAAATCTTGGTATGAGAAAGGCGTTTTCTAAAATGGTCCCAAAGGAGCTCACCAATGACCAAAAGTAAAGGAGAGTTGAAGTTTGTCACGACCTTTTGGAGAGGCAAGATAGTGTTTTCGGCCATGTTAGTACTGGTGATGAAATGTGGGTGAACCAATGTAACCCAGAAACAAAGTGTCAAAGTGTACAACATAAGTCAGACAATCTTCCATGACCAAAAAGTTTCATCAGTCCAAATCAAGAGTCAAAACGATGTTGCTAAACGTTTTTTGATATCAGAGGATTATTCATTATGAATTTGTATCAACTAGACACACAGTTAACTGAGTTGTCTATTTGGAAGCGCTGAAAAGGCTGGGTGAAAATGTTAGATTAAAATGAACTGAACTTTTTGCCAACAAGTCATGGCTCTTGCATCATAACAATGCACCAGCTCACAGGACACTGACTGTGAGGAAGTTTTTAGATAATAATCAAATAACTGTATTGGAATACCCTCCCTACTCACCTGATTGAGCTCCCAATGACTTTTTTCTTTTCCCAAAGATAAAAAAAATATTGAAAGAAAGACATTTTGATGGCATTCAGGACATCAAGGGTAATTGAATGATGGATCTGATGACCACTTGTTATTCATAACCTACATCAAATACCACCTTTTCAGATGATATTATATTCACTAATTTTATTCTGTTTATTATTTTATAATCACTTAGATTTATCATTTGACATTTTTATCCCCATGTTTTTATTACCTGTCTTCCCTATTAGAATTTAAACTACCACAGGTAACATGTCTTGTTGTCAACTCTATCCTGTCCTAGAAAAACATATCTTATTAAAATATGTCTATTAACTATTTAATTTTTCTAACAAATAAATGAATTGCTTTATTATTAATTTTTTTATTGAAACACAACATTATCAAAGAAGAGCTAGCAGTCCTATATGTTAATTTCTGTTCTAATAATGACTGGGATTTTTTCATAAATATATATAAATCTCTTCCATTCTCTGTGCCCCAGTTTTCCTGAGGGATTTGGTTAAATCATATCTAAGTTCCTTTCCACTGATTCTGTTTCAATGATTAAAGGAACTTATAAACTATGATATTATATGTATTATATATTTTACTTAATTTTTCTTCCTTACATTTGAGTTATGGCAAAAAAATTTCATCACCTAGAAAATTTTGAGGGAGTGTACATCTAGATAAGATAGATATTATGGTATTCTTGGTTCTTACTCTTTTTTTCCCCAATCCATTCAGTTTCTGCAATTATCTAGACTTGATGTTGTTTAAAATCATTCCTGTTATTGTATAATAATTGTGGAGTATTTTTGTGTTGCTATTCATTAATATTTTCTTAGTAGTTCTGCTGACTTCCTCATAGTCCTCTTTCTCAACAATTTTAACAGCCTTTCAAGGATTTTAGTTTAAAATAATAATGAAAATGTACTTTATTATGCACACAAGAAGAAACTGATGTCATAAGATAATGAAAGTGTCTAGCATGTGAGAGCCTTCCTACTTAGGGCCATTTTTGTTCTTAAAAAAGAATCCACTCTTTTGTAAGCTCCCCATCTTTTATCTTTTAATTCAAATTTTTCTTTTTTTATTGACTACTGTAGAAGAAGCTATTTTATTTATTCAAGCCTTTCCACTTTTTGTACTAGGTTTTGTTTGTTTGTTTGTTTGTTTGTTTGATTTTCCAAACAATTATTAAGTGGGTTCAACCTAGGGAGAGACAATTAAGAATGTTATGCTGTGGCACAGCTGTTAACTGCTGAGATGGTGGCAAAGGTTCTCTTGCTTCCTATGTGGGACGCCCCCAGTTCCATTTCTGATTTATGTAGCCCCACCTCCACCTGTGTGGAATAAAATCACATCACAGTTAATGATGTCCGACTATGGAGACTGCTCTGGGTCCTCCCCCTTCTCTCTCTCTTTTACCTTCTCTCAAACAATTAAATCTTACAAAAACAGAAAAATAAGAATGTTACGTCACTCTACTCCAAATTTCTGCTTTGCCAGAGACCTCTTACAGCTATTTCTTATTAAAAGTTAGAGAATCAAGAAGTTTTGTGTGTGTATGTACCAAAATATTCATCAAACCAACTATGATTCACCAGCAGTAAAAACGTTTCACATCATGTCTGCAATCATTATCAAGACTGATTTAGACACATGAATAGAAGCTTCTTTTGGTTTTTTAGTTGCCAATTCAGTCATCTACACTCCCAGATGTTAATCACAATCAGACAGCATCAGACTAAGAAATGGGAGAAAAGGGGATATATGTGTAGACTATAGAGGAATATATGTATGTTCTACAGAGATATAAATTATATATTGATATATCAGGAAACAAAGTTTACTTTAAATTTGTATCCTATTTCTAAAGGATATTAATTTTTTTATTGCTTATGATCTTTTAAAATATATTACAATCATGAATATTTAGCTTTTATGATGTCTGACTTCTTGAAATGTTCTCACACAAATAATAAATGCTAATGCTAGCAGAGAAATGATACTAAATAGAAAGATGTACTAATTCTTCTAATGCAAATCCTTAGGTTTCTCTTGAACATCAATTTAAGCATATCCATTACACTTCTATCTATGATAATAAACACACATACAAATACATATTAATAGTTTATTTTATTTTAAGTGATATGCATAAATATGTATGTATGTATGTATTTCCTCTATTAAATGTTTTTTACCTATAACCTTGTCAAATGTTAGCAATTAAATATTTTAAAATAGATATATGAGGACTGTTCAGAAAATGTCCAGTCATAAATGCTTCTATTTTTTATATTACATGGCTGAATACTTTCTGGACAAGCCCTTGTGTTATTGTCTTTCTCTATATTCTCTATAATATACTGTATTATACTCTTTTTTATTTTCTATAATTTTCCTATTTATGGACATTGAAGTTGTTGTACAGATTTTGCAATTATGAACTTTTTTCCTATATACCAATTCACTGGAATCTTTTTATTTAACAGGTGTTTTTTTGTTTATTTTTATGTAGGTGGAGTCCAAAATATTGAACTACTATTTAAAAAATATATTTTTTAAATATAGATTCTTTGATATGTTTTTCCAAATGAGTTTTAACAGTGATTATTAACAGTAGAATGCTTGAGACTACTTATTGCTGATAATATCACTAATTCTGGGGGACAACAATTAACTCATTGATGTTTTAATTTATGGTCACCAATTAATGTCTGGGCATAGAAGCTTTCCGTATATCTATACTAATAATATTAAAATTAATACTAATATTTATATTATTTGTGTTTTTTTAGATGTCATATGCACTTAGATCCTTTAGCAGGATCCTTTATTCTCCCAGTAATCTATTTAGTTATATTTAAGTCTATTCTCTACTGATTTCTGGATCTTAAAAAAACCGCTTATCATCTGGTAGAAAATGTCCTTCTCATAACCAACAGTTCTTCTGTGCTTGTTATTTAATATGAGTTAGTAAAATTAAGTTGTTTAATACTATTGCTATTATTATTCCATATTATCTGATATTTCTAGTTCAAGAAGTAACACATTTATATCTAATAATTTTAATACTCTGTTCTTACCATTACACACATACTTCTAGAAGGTGAAATATGTAAATGTAAAGGGAGTCACAGGTGTCATGGTGCAGAAGGCTTCAATAATGACAGTAGTAATTAGATATATGTAAATAAAATAAATGTTAACGTTTTACTAATCTCTTAAAAATTAAATTTTGATTTAAGGTACATACGTAAATTGTAAGATGTTTACTAAGAGATCTGCTGTTTTAAAATATTTGGGGAAGCCGGGATGGCTCAGTTGGTTAAGCACTCACTTTGCAGCACTGGGGACTGAGGATCGCATCCTGGCCCCGGCCCGTTCGGACCCATATGCTGAACTGGGGAGTGCCCCCAGTTCAGTTCTCTCTCTGTCTCTGTCTGTCTCTCTCTCTCTGTCAAAAACAATAAAAAAATAATAAAAGACAACTTCTTTAAAAAAATTAAAAAATATATATTTAAGACCTCTAAACTTTCTGAAACTATTTTCATGAACATCTGTGTACCCACAATCCAGTTTACAAAATAAATAATAATAACTAAGTAATTTAAGACACCTGTGCAATCCTTGTTTACTATATAGTTCCTTTTTACAAAGATAGCCATTACCTTGAACTTGATGTTTTTTATTTCTATGCCTTGCTGAATATTTTATGACACAATTCAATTTATGCACATTGTTTTTTACAC
>PVKE010045892.1:0-12451 GCA_004027555.1 Craseonycteris thonglongyai | reverse complement strand
CTCAACCCGCTGAGCCGTCCCGGCTTTCCCCTAGATGAAATAATTAAAGAAAGCTGCGGGGGCTGGAAGCGCATACGCTTCCAAATCATACTACTCACTGCAACAAGCAATGGCATTTACCTCAATGCTGAAACATTCAGAAAGAACTGATGGGGAAACTGGGGGCACCTGGGAGGATGACTGGAGGTAGCAGTGGTGGCAGAGAGAAAAAATATTACACATGGGAAAAAGCAGAAAAAGAGTGTGAGAAGTAGAAGAAAACAGGGGTGCAGGCATAGGGAGAAGCAAAACTACGGGAAACAGAAACAGGTGAAGGCAGAAAGAGAAAATAAGAAAGGAAAGATTACCTGCTAACAGAGACAGAAAAAGGAAGTGAGCATGAGAGAGCCAACACATGAAGTGGTGAGAGAGGAAGAAAATACTCATTGACAAAAAAGAGGAGGAAATGCTCTCATAGCTTTGAAAGCTTACAGGAAAAACAATGCTGGGGAAATAAAGCAAATTTGGCCTCTTGGGTGCTACTTGGAAAAATATGAAAATGCTCGGTTTCTTGGTTACTTTAGCTGCACACTGAATTTTTACACAAATTTACCCCTCCAAATCTTAAACACAACAATACCCAGGACATGCATGCCACAGATACTCAAGAAACCTCAAAATCAAACTGTCCTTCTAACTATAAATAAAAAGAAAAATGAACTAGAGTCATCACAGAAACTGACGATGCCCTGAACTGAAACATTAGGAGTTCCCAGGCTAAAAGTGGGTGGGAAGTGAGAGTAGTGCAACCCTGACTGAATAATAAAGTTTGGGGGAAGAAATATGAGAAAGTCATTCAACCTCCTTACATCTACTTCAAAATACATTTTGTGCTTCCTTATCAACTATTTCCTTTCATTAAGAGTGTGTTCCTTACTAAAGTGGAACTCACAATGTCACTGACAGTGTCTTGAACAAGGTCCTGCTGGGGAGAAAGGGTATGTGGGGTGGATGTGGTGGTGTGGCAAGAGACAGAAAGGAGCACATCTGAGAGAGAGAAAAAGCAGTGAAAGAGAGACAGAGATGTGAAAAGGCAAGAAACAACTGTGGAGAGGCAAAAAAGATAGAGGGAAAGAAGAAGACCAAGAAAGATGCAGAGACAAGTGGAGACAAGAAGAAATAAGATGGAGACAGAATGAGGAAGAGAGATGACAGAGAGATAGGACTACCCACTGACAAGGAAAGGGAAGAGGAGTACCTTTCACATACAGTTTGAGGGAAGCGAAGCCAACTAGGCCCCTAGGTTATTGCCTGAAATTAATATATATGAGAACTCCAGCCTCCTTGATTACCTGGCCTCTATGATTATTTTACAGACTTAATTTTTAAAAATTTACCCATTAAGCTTTAAACCTAATTGTACTAAGATCAAGAGCATTAGACATGCTGGAGATACCTAACATCCAAACATCTCTGTTCAGAGGAGAATGATGTGCTATGGACATTCACCACGGAAATCACTGATGACTAAACTGAGGACACCAGTGGGAAGGGAGGAAAGGATCCTGAAGGCCACGGAGGGTAGTGGCACAACTCTCAGGGGGCTAAATGGAGAAAAATCTGTCCCTCAGAACTGCTCTGGGTTAATCTCAAGACCCTTCCCACCAGATCTATTTCTGAACCATGTCAAAACAGCCCACCACTGTACATCAGACTTGACACAGTGGGTCTCCAATGAATATTAGATGGTTAAATTACAAGTAAGGTTATCTGAAGACAATTTTGACAAAATTTTGCAATCCCAACCCTCCTCTTAAATCTTTATAAAAATACATTATCTGTCATCTTCTCCACCCTTCTGTAGTAAGCAGGATAATGACATTTGGAAACATTAGAAAAAAATAGTTCACTTTTAAGTTAAAAGGATTATTTTATTAATCCCCCCACTTGCATTTTTTAAAGTAATGTTATATCTCACACATAAGTTTCAACTATGAAAAGTATGTTATTGCAACAATACCTTTCTGCAAGTCCAAAATTCTTGATTTATAATTAAACTGTAAAGTATTAAAAAAAAAAGAAAAAAAGGAAAAGTCATCTGTATATCTACCGTAGAAGTCCGACATCTTAAATGTTGTTCAATAAATTGCAGAAAAACACTTAATGAAGAAACATACAATTGAAAAGAAACTACCAGTGTTATTACCATTTCACATTAGTGTCTAGTATTTTTTTTCTTCTCAAAAAGAAATTCATATCCTCTATTATGTTGCTCTTGAGTCAGCCATTCTGTGAAGCCTCAAGTTATATATTGTTGAAATCTTTTTCATGTGTTTTTTATTTTTTACTAGGTAAGTGTCTTCATGTTCCCGAGGTTGAATCTGCAGTTTAGGTAGCCTACTTTTTGTAACAGAACACGGGCCTAAAAACATCTTACAGTGTCTGGAGACATTTTTGGTTGTCACTACTGGGAAGGAGGTTGTGCTGACATCTAGTGGGTAGATGCCAGGGATGCTGCTAAAAATCCTACTTGCACAGGAGAGCACACACCCACCCTCCAACTCCCAGCCTAGCAAGGAATTATCTTGGCTCCAAATGGTCAGTAGTGTCAAGGCTGAGAAACTCTATTCTAGACCCAGGTACCATACTTCAAGCAATATAGGAGACAGAAGAACATTTTAAATTATATCACAGGTTGCACCCAGCAAAATCTAGACTGTAGGCTATTTTATAGAGCAAACTACAATTTCTTAAACAAATAAATTACAAGGATAAGGTGGGGAAAAAATCTGTGGATTAAAAAATGCCTTAAATTTTTAGATATATTAAGTGCAAGAATAAATGAGACCAGACTTGCCCTTCTCCTATACTGTTTTCAGATACTGTACTACAGCACAGAGCTGTGATCCTTGAGAGAAGGGATCACAAACAAATGCAGTAAATCCTACAATTGCCCCCAACTTTCTGCCTGGAAGCATATTCTAGATGGCACAGGAAGGAGGAAGCCAAGCAGAGTGTGGTACTTGTGTTAAGTTGAGAAGACAGGGATCATAGTTCAGGGAGACTGGAAAGGTGAGGGGGGCTGGAATCTGTAGAATAGAGTACCAGAGAGGAAGGAAGACCCAGAAATTTGCATAAGCAATTCCTTAATTCTCATGCTGAATATAAAGCTGCACATCTGTAAGCCAAAACTCCACAAGGATGGGCAAAGAATTTCCAGGGAGCTGTAGCAGGTGGCTCCCACAGGGCTGGAAGACCTCAGAGATATTGTCAGCCAGAGTACAGACACCTGTTGAACATTCAAGGAGAGCTCCTAGAAAGGCATGTGTACTAACGCATGTGTACATCTACGAGTAGGCCTAATAAAAATGGCATTCTAGACTCATCCCAATGAAGTTTCAAAACAAACCTCATTTTGAAAATATCTTTAAAATTTTTTTAATTTAAAACAAAACAAAACAAAACAAAAAAACAATGTGTTGTGGCATTTATGACATCTACAGAAGTAAAATATATGACAATAGGACCAAGTATGAGAGGAGGAAAATGAAAGTATACAGTAAGGTTCTTACATTACATATGAAGTAGCATAATATTATTTGAAGGTATGCTATCAGTAAAAATTTATATTAAAATCTTCAAAAGTACAGTTAGTAAGCCAATAGTAGACATAAATGGATTTCAAAATATTAATCCAAATGAGGGTAGAGCAAGATGAAAAAGAAACAAAAACAGATGAGACGAATTAAAAATAAACAGCAAGATGACAGACTTAAACCCTATTATATCAATACTTACAATGCATATTAATATTCTAAACACACCTATGAAAAGGCAAAAACTGTTCAATTGGATAAAAAAGTAAGACTTTACTACATACTTCCTATAACAAACAGACTTGAAACACAAAGACACAGATATACGGAAAGTAAAACAGAAAAAACAACCATCATACAAATATTAATCAAGGAGTTTTACCAAAGATAAAGAGTAACATTTTATAATGATAAAATGAGTCAATTCATTATAAAGGCATAATCTTAAAAGTATATGCACTTAAAAATAGTGCTCGAAAATACATGAGGCAAAAAACTGACAGAAATGTCAGAAAAAACAGACAAATCCCAACAACACTTAAGATTTCAACAATCCTTTCTTACTAATTAATAGAAACAAATAACAGAACATCTGTAAGGATATAGAAGATTTGAAGAATATTATCAACCAACTTTACCTGATAAATATTTATAGAAAATTCTACCCAACAACAGCAGAATACATCTTCTCTCCAAATGCACATAAAATACTAAGATAAACCACATACAGAATCATACATTAAGCTTCAATAAATTGAAAAGGACTGAAATCAGACAGTGTATATTCTCTAACCCAAACAAGAGTATATTTGAACTAAATAACAGTAAAGTGATTGGGAAATCCCTAAATATTTGTAAAATTATAAAATATACTTTTAAGTAATCAATGGGTCAAGTTTCCACAAGGGAAATTTGAAAATATTTTGAATTGAGTGAAAATGGAAACACATTTCCAAATGTGTACATTACACAGTAAGAGCAGTAGTTAGAAAAATATACAGCTTTGGATGCTTTATTAAAAAGAAAGCAGGGTTAAAATCAATGAGCTAAGCTTCCACTTTAAGAAGCTAGAAAACAAAGAACAAATTAAAAATAAAGTAAAAGGAATGAAATAATAGTAAGAGTAGAAATCAATGATATAGAAAACAAACCAATATAGAAAAATCAATGTAACTAAAAGTTGGTTCCTTGAAAAGATCATTTAAATAAGATAAAAATCTAGCTAAACCAATCAAAGAGAAAAAAATACTAATTTCACAAATGAGACATCAGTACAGACCCTACATATATTAAAAGAGTAGCAAGGCAATATTACAAACAACTTTGCCAATAAATCCAACAACTCAGATGAAATGGAGAAACTTCTTGAGAGACACAAATGACCAACCTAACACAAGAACTAGAAAATCTGAATAGCCTTATATGTATTAAAGAAATTAAAAATGTCTCAGAAAGAAAACTGCAGATCCCGATGGCCTCACTGATGAAATTTATTGAACTAGATAAAATAATCCTACAAAAACTCTCAGAAAATAGAGGACACAGGAACACTTCTCAACTGATATTATGCGGTCAACATTACCCTGACACTGAAACTAGAGAAAGACAATATCAGAAAACATACCAAATTTCTTAACACAGTATTAGCAAGTCAAACCCAACAATAGCTAAAAAGGATAATAATTATTACCAAGAAGAGTTTATCCCAGGAATGCAAGCTTAGTTTAATATTCAATAGAAAAAAAAAATCATGTAATTATCTCAAGATACAGAAAAGGCATCTGACAAAATTCCACACCCACTCATGATTAAAGCAGTTAGCAAAGCAGGAAAAGAAAAGAATTTCTTCAACCAGATAAAAGGCATCTATTAATACAAAAACATCAATAGCTAACATTACAGTTAATGATGAAAGACAATGTTTTCCCTTTAAGATCAGGATCAACATTGTTATTGAAGGTCTTAGCCAGTATAATAGAACAAGAAAAAGAATAAAACACATTCAGACAAAAAGAAGTAAATACTTATTCCACGTTGATATTTTTTTGTATCTAGAAAATCCAAAGGAACTTATAAATAAGCTTATCATTACTGGGGATGGAGTTGTACTAACATCTAAATGATATAAATAAATATGTAATAGCAAGGTCACAAAATACAAGGCCAATATACTATAATCAATTTTATTTCTATATACTAGCAACACACAATTGGACAATAAAATTTTAGTAACTAATACCATTTACAATAATATCAAAAACCAAAACAGTTTTAGGAATGAATCTAACAAAACATGTCTAAGATCCTAAATTTAAGACTACAAAACACCAGTGCAAATTAAAGAACTGAATAAATCAACAAGTATACCATGTTCATAGATTGGAAGACTCAATACTGTGAAGACCAATTTTCCTCAAAAAAAAATTTTTTTTAAGATTTATTTTTATTGTTTTTGACAAAGATGGAGAAACAGAGAGAAGGGGGAGGGCCCAGAACAGTCCCCACAGCTGCACATCATCATTTTTCTACATAGTTTCATTCCACAGGTGGGTGCAGACCATGCAGGGCAGGAACCAGCCGGGGGCCTCCCGCATGGGAAGCAGGCCCCTGAGAGCTGGGGGCCTCCCACATGGGGGGCTCACCCTGGCCAGAACCAAACTGGGAGCACACCCCAGCTCAGCACATGGGTCCACACAGGCTGGGGCCAGGACTCGACCCCCAGACCTCAGGGCCAAAACACAAGAGCTCAACTCGCCGAGCCATCCCAGCATCCTCTCATTTCCCTCAAATTGATCTATAGTTTCAAGCCGTCACAAACATATCCCTCTTGAAGTTTTTGTAGAAATTGTAGAAGTTTTGTAGAAGTTTTTGTAGGCTGGTCTAAAAATGTATATGAATATATAAAAGATATGGAAGAGCCAAAGCAATTTTGAAAAAGAACAAAGTTGGAAGACTTAGACTGCATGATTTCAAGACTAAGAATATAGCTACAGTAAAGACAGTGTGATAGTGGTATAAAGAGAAACTTAAATCAACAGAATACAATAGAGCCCAGAAATAGACCCACATATATACAGTGAACAATTTTTAAGAAATGCCCAAGTAATTCAATAGGAGAAAAGCTAGTCAACGGTGCAGAAAAAACTTAATGTCCATATGAGAAAAAAATGGTCCTTAATGCTTCACAGAATACCAAAAATTAACTCAACGTGTATCACAGACCTAAACATATAACCTTAAAACTATTAGTCTTTTAAATTCAGGAGTCAGAGGGGCAGATGCCTGTTTTTATACCAAAAAAAAGCTTTAGGAGAAAAAAGCCAGGCCCAATATTTTATATTGTCAATAACTGTTTTTGAGCAGAGTTGAGTAGTTGAGTCGCTATATCCCAATAAGCCTAAAATATTTATACCGGTAATCTAGTGTATTAAGGAAAAAATTTAAGGATACTTCCTCTGAAAGAAAACATGGGAGAAAATCTAGGGAAGAATTTCTCTGATACACAAAAAGCAAGAACTGGACTTCATCAAAATTTAAAACTACTGCTCTTAGAAAGACAACTGTTAAGAGATAAAACACAAGCCACTAATTGGGAGAAAATATCTGACAAAGGACTTGTATCCTAATTATATCAAGAACTCTTACAACTCAATAATAAGAAAACAAACAATCCAATAAATTAATGAGTAAAAGACATGAACAAACAATTCACTAAAGATACCTAACCGGGCAATAAGCATATGAAATAATATTCAACATCATTAATATCAGGGAAATGCAAATTTAAACCACAATGAGATACCACTAAATATTTACCAAAATTCTTAATTTTAGCTAAATACCAAATTTTGGGCAGGATGCAGAGCAACTAAAATTCTCACACATTGCTGCTACTACACATGGTACACACCACTTTGGAAAAATAATCTGGCAGTTTCTTATAGTTAAACATACATTTACCACATAACCAAGCAATTCTACTCTTCCATATATACAAAAGAAATGAAAACATACACTTATCCAAAAATCTGTACACAAATATACATAGTAACTTTTTTCATAGTAGCCAAAATTTATTAACAACCCAAATGTCCATCAATAGATAAATGGATAAACAAATTGTGATATAGCCTTACAGTGGGCTACTGCTTAATAAATACTCATGATATAGCAAACACCATGGATGAATCTCAAAAGCATGATGTTAAATTAAAAAAGCCAGACACAAAAGAATATATATTGTTTGATCCCATTTACATGAAATTCTAGAAAAGATGCAACCTAATCTTTAGTAACAAAAAGCATCAATAGTTGTTTGGAGATAGGAGTTGTGGTGTGGGGTGGAGGTGTTCCAAACAAGCATGAGGGGACTTTTGGGAGTGATGAAAATGTTCTATATCTTGATTATGGTGGTGATTTCATTAGTGCATACATCTCTCAAAACTCACTCAAAGTATATAAAAATGTGCTACCACACTGGTGCTCAATGAGTATTAGATAAATTATAAGTAAAGCTAATTATAGAAAATTCCTTTAGAATAGTCCCTCAAACTCAACTTTCTCCTTTAATACTTTTCAAAATTTTCCATTCTCTTCCTTAGAAAGATAGATTATGGTATTTGAAAATGTTCTTAGGAACAAATATTAGAGCATTTTTTAAGAAACAGAAAAATTCTTATCTAGGGAGATAGTACCATCAAATGACTCTTTTGCTTAATGGAATAATAATGAAGACAAGAAAGGGAAAAATCCTCATCATACCAAAATGTGTTCTTAACCTTCTTTTTAAACCTCCTTGTTTCTTTACACTTGAATGTGACTCTATGTGTTGTGACTCACCATCAGATTGTAGGTGAGGTAAGAAATTAAAAACAAGCAAACAAAATAGCCTTCAAAGAAGAATCATGGAAGATGATCAGCAATATCAGAGATAGACATTAGAGATAACGAGCTGGTATACATGAGAGATAACCAGCAGTTCTGTCTAGAAGGGACTTGGTGTTTATTAAAATCATTCTCTTAAATTCAATCTCATGCAAAATATCAACTCTTCCAAGAAGCATTTTGATTTCCTGCACTGAAAATAAATCATCCCTCTACTTCCTCACAGGTCAATCAACATCTACTTCTTGGGTAACCCAAGATATTAATGTCTTGGGATCTATTTATATTCAAAATTGTCTACTTCTACCCAACAAACTGAAAGTTCCACAGAACCCTAACAAAGAGTGCAATCACATGAAACTGAGTGAATAATGAAATGAATCACCAATGGCACAGGGAATGCAAACCCACAGTGCCTTTTGGGCATGAGCTTTGTTCAACATGCTACTAACCCCCGGGACCAACAGAAGTGGTAGTAGAAGCCTACATTCTTAGGTCAAGGGCCTTCATAGCTGACAAGTGAAGGTGCTGATTATTTACATGGATGTTCTATTTTAGGGAGGTGGGCAGAGGGAGAATGACCAGCCACCATAGATTCCCTGAACACTGCTTTCTTCATCTCAGCCAAAGTTCTATTTCCTGCAAATTTGGAGACTGAAACATTTTCTATCCAGGCCTATCTTACTTTTTCCTTGAAGTTCACTCCTAAACTCTTCTCAGAATCAGGAGACTAGAGCTATTAATATTTGTACCATAAGAGCTAATGAAGCTTAAGAGTCAAGATTCCTCATTTGCACAATTCCTACAGTCACGAAGCATTTCTGAGTTCGCATTTCTGGCAAACTGCCTAAAGAAATCTCTGATTGGAAAGGGATCTAAATCTCCAAGACTCCCGTAATTTATTGTGATTTCTTTACTCATTCTAAACATTTACTTTCATATCTAATTTAGAATTCTTTTTCGTGAAAAAGAAATCCCCTCACCCAAAAGGAACAAAAGGTGAAATTAATTCCCCCCAAAGTAGAAGGTAAAAGGAAAGTGGAGCAAAAAGCATCTTGGCTATTTCAGCTCCACAAGGAGTGGTCCGAGAACTTTCACAAAACACTCCCTAACCCCACCCCACCCCCCAAAAGATCTACTGTTAGAAGACAGAGTATAAGGACCAAAAAACGTCCAATGTGATGTGGTGGGGGTAAAGAACCTTCACCTTTGTCTCTGAAGAGGGGTGGTGGTGAAAAAGCGAGATAGACCCTTAGACAAGTCTGAAGAGCTAAAAGACAAGGAGAGGCTCTGGCTACTCTTTCCGCCAAAGGAAAGGCGTTCTGAGCACGAGGTTTGGATTGTGAGGTCCCGGGACATCCAGAGAAACAAACTCACAGGAATATGCTCTCCTTGTAGTAACTGCAATCCCTCGCCTGTCAATTCCTATTTTGCAAAGGACAGGATGTGTTCCTGAGCCAAGGCTGGGAAAAGGTGGATGGGGGAGGGGGAGGGGCAGGGGGAGAGAGGGGGCTGGGGGGGTGGTGGTAAAGGGACAGCTACAGGCGGGAGAGAAGGGGTGGGGATAGTGGAAGGGAGGGGTGTGGATAGAATGACAGAGATGCACCAGACGGGGGCACTCGGATCGAAAGGGAAGGAGAGTGTTTTCCCAACTTCAGTTGGTCACCCCCCCACCCCAAGCAGCCTGGGCCTAGGTGAGCTGAAGTGTGATAAAAGGGAGAGATGGGACGCGAGATGTCTGTTATTTTATCTTAGCCTTTGCTTTTGTCAGGCTGAAACTTTAGAAAACGCTACCCAACTTCCCAAAAGATCCCAAGTGGGGAAGGCGAACGTGAAGACCCGGGGACGGAAACCAACGGGGGAGAGGGGGAAGGAGCCCCTGCATTCCACAGGCAGGCGGATGAGGGCGTGCAACCAGGGGAGAGGGGCTGCAGGAAGTTCGGGGGTGAGGGCTGGAATGGCATGAATGTCGCCTCGCAAGTCTCCCCCCGGCGGCCCGGGCGGCGTCGCTTAACTCGGGACCCCTATCCGGGGGGTCCGCGGTGTCCGTCCGCTCAGCGCCCACTCGCGCCCGCCCGGTTCCTCCGCTCCCGCCGCGCCCAGCTCGCTCATCGCTCGGGTCGGACCCTACCCCGCGAAGAGCCAGAGCCCCGAGGGCCCCGGCACGGCCGCAGACGCACCCTGCAGCCGCCTCCGCTCGGGACCGCCGCGCCGGCCCCAGACGCTAAACCGCAAATCGCGAGCGGCCGCCGCGGGTGACCCCAGCCTCGAGCCGCAGCTGCCGCGGCCACGGATAGCGTAGCCACCTCACACTCACCGCGGCGCTCCATCCCGCGTCCCGGACGCGGACGCCCGCCCAACACTCACGGCCACCGCCGCCGCCGACGGCTGGAGCTCGCAGACCCCATCCCCCACGGCCCACGGACACCCGGCCGAGCCGCCGCCGCCCCTGCCCTTGTAGCTGCCGCCACGACCGCGCTGGCCGCCGCCGCCCCGCCCCCTGCCCTCGCCCCGCCCACTCGGGCTCGCCCCGCCCCCTGGGGCCTAGCCCATTGGCCCGCGTGCCTAGCAGGCGGGGCTAGGCGCCCCGAAGCAGCGGGGAGGGCTGTGGGCTGTCGCGCGCAGGACGTTAGCTGTCAGCTGCACGGAGCTACAGAAGTTCCCAACCACTCTGTGCGGCTTGTGGCAGGGCAGGAGAGCGAACTTTAGGAGCAAGTGATCCTTTGCACCCTGAGGCAAGGAGCAGGTCCTCTGTCTTTGTTGTTTACGAAGAGATGTCTCAGGTGGACACTTTGGTCTTCAACTTCTTTTGTCTGCCTTCTTCCCACACCCTCTGGGAACAAAAATGTATTCTGTGCCCAACTTTAAAACTGCCCTCTCTCTTTTCTGTCTTACACTGATTGTCATTTCCAAAAAACTAAATTTCTCGAACCATCAACTATCATGTACAGTACCTTGCTAGTAGAAGTTGCTCAATAAAATACTAGTTGCAAGTCACCCTAACTACGCTACTTGCTTCTTACCGTTAACTGCTCTGTGAATAATGGGACTCCTCAATGAACATTAGCTGAATGTATGTGTAAAATTAGGGGAAGGGAATTTGGAAAAATTTTTCTGTCTCATCCTCCCCTTAACTCTTATTTAAAAATATATTAAACATCTGCCATATGCTCCATTCTTCTTTATTAGCCAGAAGGAATATGATATTTGAAAACAAAGACAAATGGCAATAATTCATTTTTACAAAATAAATGCAATTACTAAGAATGAAATGCAATTACTGAGAAAGAATGAACATCAAAAAGCTGTTATCTGGGACAGGTGGCTCATATGTTTGGTAAAGAAAAGAAGGAATAAAGGGCAATATCTCCACCAAATTCTATAATGATGTCCCAGGACATACCCTTATACACCAACTTGTTTTTTACATATAAAAGTTTCTCGATTAAAGTGGCCTAGGATCATTGTTTTGGAAGACAAAGAATCACAGACAAACACGGAAAAATATCAGAGGCATAATGTATACTGGATTAAAAAACATATATGACAGATGATATAGTATTGCTATTTTATAATTACAACATTTCTGAATAACACACAACTGCTCTGCCTATTGAAATGTTCTTTATTCTTTGCATGATAGAAGAAAACCAACTTTGCTGAAGTCTTCCTGCTCTCATTGAAAATCAGTCATCCCATCTGACATTTTATGGTACACAGAATCCATTCTTGTGGCACTTGAGTTCTCATGCAGTATTTTATTTGGCAGTGTTTATACCAATTAGATTGTGACGGTCTACAGTATTATGTTACCTAGGTCTGTGTGTGGTTTAGAAGGGACTGAGGATTTTCTGGAGAAATGTTGAGGGAATGACCAGTGAGCCCAGGAATAAAAATCCTTCCAAGATGTTTTTTGTTTTGTTTTGTTTGTTTGTTTTTTTTTTTTTTTTTTTTTTTTTTTTTTTTTTTTTTTTTTTTTTTTTTTTTTTTTT